>CAJQUN010000036.1:600000-853076 GCA_907163345.1 Haberlea rhodopensis | reverse complement strand
ATCAGATATTGAAGCGGAGTTGGGATAAATGATTCGGGATTTGCGAATTTATAATGTTAATTAATTCAAGGAGATACTTAAATTTTTGGGATGCCATTTTGGTCCAGATTGGGATAAATAATTACGGTTTGGACTTGTATCGTAATTAAATTTTAAGAGGGGGTTTCTCTTGCAATAATAAATTGGTTAATTAATTTGAAAATAATTATTTTTGATGGAGATGATAATTGGATGGTTGAGATTTAGTCTAGGTTTAGACTTGAATAACACCCACTTCTCTCCATTCCACACACCAACAAAATCGATCATCTCCCTTCTCGCTCCTCTCACCTAAGCGTCGCCCTTCTCTCGATTGCAAGAGTGAGTTTTTTTTGGCTCATCATAGACACGATTTCTCGCTCAAATTTGGGTAAGATCGATGCCTACTTGGTTCCTTGTCGATTTATCCTCTTGTATTTTTGAATTCTGTCGATTTGGGTACATATTTTTGGGAAGATTTTTTGCGGCTTATTTCGAAAATCCTTAAAGCTTTGGGTTCGATTTTTCTGCTGTTGTTGGGGCTGAAATTCGTATTGTTCTGTCTTTGATTCAAAATCATGCTAAGTAGTGGTTTCAAATATGTTGCTATTTTGGGTTCGAAATCCTTGTCTGTTGTTTCGAAAATCTGCTGCCCTTGCTCGAAAAATCTGCTACTATGTGGTTCAAAATCTTGTGGTATTCTAATTGGATTTAGACCATTATTTTGAGGAGTGTGTGCCTTTATTGATCTGATGTGTGCGTGAGTGTGTTTTACTGCTTGTGTGTATTCAACGTGTATCAGTGTGTGTATGCGAAGTTTATACGAGAAAACGTGTATTCCAACATGTATTGGTATAGATACAAGACTCTATATACGTATGTATATGTTGTGGCTTGTGGTTGGATGATTTTTGATACTGTAGAAGGCTAACTTGGTTTGGTGTAGTGGGCTAAGGCGATTATTGTGGCTATACTTCGAGTATGAACATTATAACTGAAAATTGGATAGCATGAGAAATGTTATTGATTGTTGGAAGTTAATTATAACTCACTTTGTTGAGTGGTTAACTGTGAGAAGTGAATTGTTGATTTGTGGCATTGGCTTAGTATTATTGTTGGTTAAAAGATGAAGATTAAAAATCATGCATGAAAGGTGTTTGTTAATATGCTTAAATGTGATTCAAGTGTGGGTCTAAGTCTTGTTAGTGGGTGGTGAAAAGAACTAACTTCTATGGCTTGTAGCCATTGTAATATTTTGGTGGGTGTTGGGCTATGGTATAAGATGTGTTACCTTTGGAAGCATGTGTAGTGTGTGAATAAATGGGTTAGATACATGCTAGTATGTGTTATAACATGGAATAAAGTTTATGGTGATGTTTATGCTTGAATGGGTATCATAGCATGTATTGTTGACTTATGTCACTTTATTGAGTTACTGATATTAATAGTGAGTTCTAAATCAAGAATTTGGAACCAATGCATCTTTAATTTGTTTAAAAAGTTGAATTAAACAATAAATGACTTTATGTTGGGATTAAGGGAATTGGATTTAATGGTAGAATCTCTCATATACATGGATCTTTTTCTTTAATAGCTTGGTTTGAGTCACTTCGGTGTTGGTTTGAATGTTTGGAACATGTTAATTGGCTAAATTGAGTTTTGTTGTTCGGAGGTTGGATTATGTGATATTATGGGCATGACTTTATGATTAAGATGAGATTAGTTACATCAAATAATGGTTATACGTTACACCTTAAACCTTGTGAGTTCATGTAGAGCCTTCTTCGAGCTCCTCGACAACGGAAGGATCGGGTTGACTTGGCGGGGTAAAAACAAAGTATGTATAAGTTTTGATAGAATAATGAATTAATTCTGATGCCGCCAAAGCTATTGAGCGTGCGATGGTTATAGTGGCCGCCGCTGTTGAGCAAGATAGGGATTTATAGCGCCTCTGCTATTGATCGGAGCAATGTGATATGATGAGATGTAATGAGGAAATGGGTGACTGAGATATACCTGATTTCAATAAATCATTGTTGTAATGTCTTATTCATTATTGAATATAGAACTAATGGTTTATGAATATGAGTACTATAAATCATTGTAGTGATGATTATTTTGATTTTTTTTAGTTGATGGTCTTGGATATTATGAGAACAGGAACATCGTGGGAGCTATCATATGGTTTTGGTTATACTATATTATATACATAGGGAGTATTATCTTAATTTGCATTTTTATATTATGTAATTATTAATTGTTTTATTGATGATATTGAGATCATGTTGTTGGCATGCTAATCTTGTGTGGGGGACTGTTATGTTGAAATATGTAGAACATGTATGACATTGGTTCGGGAAGTGAATTCGAGCTATTGAATGAGGATGCTCCGAGGAGCGCAGTACCAGCGCTGGTATAGGGTAAAGTGTTCCGTATAAGTAGATACACATTATTCGTTTAATGCTCATGTGTGAGCATCGTAATATGTGTATATGGTCTATATATATGTTCTGAAGTTCATCCTTCCATTTGGTTGCTATATGTGTACATTATTTGAGAAGGATGCGCGTTATATATCGGTGATTTATGTATTGCCTGAGTACTAGTTAGATGAATTTATTTGGGGATTGTTGGAGATTGATTATATGAGGAATCGTTGCTTTGGGTTTATTGTCATGAGGATAATTTATACTCGACGCCCAGTTTATGGGAAACTCTGCCAAATTTTTTATAAAGTCCCATACTATAATGTGAAAAATGTATACACATTGACGATATAATGCAATAATGATGTCATATATGCATTATTGTCGTGATGAGACTTTAGGGTCTTACAAGAGCAGTCAACACAGTTGTTGTGGAACGTGAACCACAAGTTGTAGTAGAAGTAATGCCTGCTCAAGAGACACAAGTCCATCATAGGTTTGTAAGAGTACACCGAGAGCCACAGAGATATGGTGTGGGGGTCCTCGTTAGTCGTTATTTAATCCGTTATGTATCACTTCAATTATACATATGTGAGTCAGAATTAAGTAAAACATACACTGATTAAGAGTTTAGTTATGTAGGTTGTTACAAGTTAACAAAAACCATGTCAATAATACACATCCTATATACAACACAACAACCTAACCAAAAACTCCTAAACAGTGGTTCAGCTCGCAGCGGAAAACAACTCACAATCCCGTCCTCCCACGTATATGAGTCCCTACAGAAACAATCACACAACACGAGTATAGATAAACAACTATCCCAGTGCAATATCAATAAAACATAAACGACACTATAAACATTCAATGTGATTGTCCTGTATCATGCATCATCAAATGCAATTATGTCATGACATGACTCATTCCTCATCCTGTTATAACCAGACCAATATGATATGTCTATCTCAGCTCAATATGTCAGTGGAACCCTCTCACATCTTCATATTAGCAGCACATATCATAGTACCATCCTAACATGTTATAACAGCCAGAGCATATACCCAACCGACGTATATCTCTCATGCCAAAGCATATGTAGCATACCTATCGTGGCAACAATCCCAGCCAAAGCATATGCCCAACACTGGCATATCTATCGTGGCACCGATCTCAGCCAAAGCATACGCTACACATCTATCGTGGCATCCCTCTCAACAATATATAATATCATGAATGCACATGCATATGATGTCAATAATCATATGATACCATGCTCACATCATCATCACAACAATATCATATACTCGTACGTCAAAACGTACCTGTTCTGCGACACAAACGATATAAATTAGGCGTCACTGTCTAACCACCTCGTTTTCCCCGTCCCCTGTGATGATGCTATAACAATGTGCACTGGTGTTAGAGAAATATTGGGTGATGACCCACTACTCTAATTGATGGTACGATATGGTATACTAGGGTAGAACGTATGATACATTGGTAGGTTTGGTATAAACCTAAGGAGGCAGCGATTTGCCAGCCATGTATTGTTGCAGTGCTATAGTGAGCTTGTTGTAGCCATTATACTGCTCGTTGGAACCGAGTTTGGTGAAACGTATGATGATATGATGAGGGTTTATGGTGGACTCGTTGTAGTCACTATGTTGCATGAGGTTTGAGGCAGGGAATACCTCACGAAGACGTTTATACGTTAAATGTTTAGAGGAACTTGTATTGGGACAGCTCAATTTTGTTGGGAGTACCAATGTTCGCTTTTTTATTTTAAACAAGTAATTCCAATGTATCGATTTTATACCGCAAGTGCACGGTGTCAAGTTTTAGTATAGTGATTTAGAAATAAGGATGTCGTACACACAGTGACTAACGTATAAGTACCAAATAAAATTAGCAAAATTATATTTAGCCTATGAAATAGATGAATAATTAACTAATCAAAAAATAAACTTAAAAACATAAAATTAAATCAACTCCTTTGAAGATGCGAATGAATTCCACTCGAGAAATTTATCAAGATTTTGGTTCACTTTATCGTCAATGATTTGTTTGTAAAATCAATTACTAACCATTAATTCTTAAGGTGACGGATTCCCTTAAAATAATCAATACACTTTCTCAAGCTATATTGAAACTAATATTAAATTGAAACAAGTAACTCTCGTTCACTTAAACCAATTTAATCGCATAAATCTCGGTGAAAACCGTTAATTTTAAATCTTACAATCCAAAGTTATCACATATGTGATTTAATCTCTCGATCTAAATCGTTAGCATATAACATGATTTATTATAGCATATTATAATTTTATCTCTCGATTTCAATTATAATTGACAAATCAATCAAAGGTAGCAAGGCTTTGATAGCATTAGAAGTATAAATCATGCACAAAAGATTTAATCCACTCAATAAACATTCAAATCAATAACTTAAACACAAGCTTCCCTAATCTTGATAAAATAAACTTATTTCATATTCATATCAAACTAACAAGATGAATAATTGTTTCTCAACCACATAAACATCAAGAAATTCAAAAATCAAAACAAATAAAGTTTAGAAGTACGATAACGAAGGAGTTGAATCCGTGCGTTGCAACGTTACTTCTTCCCTTGCTTCATTCCTTGCACTTCAAAGGATTTTTCTTCTTAAATTATATGGATGTTGGAGGATGATAGGAGGCTGCTTTGTGATGTATGATATGATGTTGGACTCTCAAAAACATGCCCTATGTCTCATATTTATAGAAGTGGAGGTGGATGGAAGTGTTTTCCAATAGATCAAACTCAATCAAGTCCAGCAAACTCTGTCGCTCGATCGATCGAGAAAATGTCTCGATCGATCTAGCACTTTAATTTCTCGTCCCTGACTTTTTTCTGCCACGCTCGATCGATCGAGCATAAACTTCCAATCGATCGAGCACTCTTCAATCTCCCTTATGATTTCTCTGCCACGCTCGATCGATCAAACTCAATTACCGATCGATCGAGCATCCTTTTTCTTGTTGGCCAAAATCTCTGCCTCGGTCGATCGATCGAGCTCCGCTTCCGATCGATCGATTATGTCAGTTTCCAAAATCTTCAATTCTTGCATCGGTTTGGTCTGTTTTCATCTTTCTAGTTTATTTCTTCCACTTCCCACCTAGATTCCTGAAACAACACAAATAAATACCAAAAAACTTAACATCTTCCAGGAATCAACACTAAAATAGATACATATCATTGCAAAATAAACATAATATTCACCCTTAACAACTCCCCCAAACTTAGACTTGATCGTCCTCGAGCAAGCAATAAGATCAAAATGCAAAGTTCATCCTCTATACTTTAAACGAATTAACTTAGCAGCTCAAATGTAAAAGCTCAGAAATATACCAAGAGAAAACAACAGATATTAGTAAACACCTAAACACCCCCCCCCCCAAACTTAGTACGTGCATTGCCCTCAATGTATAGTAAACAATAAGCGCAAAAGCAAAACACATACCAGACGACGATCGTCAGTGAGCGTCGTCCTCATCATGCTCCGGTGGGGGTACTGGGTAGTAAGGCTCTTCCGGCTGGTACGGTGGATATGGCTCCATTTTCTGCATCTAAAAATTAACGCGGAGTTAAACTCTTGAAAAAGAGAAAAATATGAAAAGGTGAACTAAATTAAAAAAATGAAAAACAAACAAACAAGAGATAGAGAGAAGAAAGTTCTTAATTTATAGTCCCAATATGGAGTGTCACCTCCTTTTTCTTCGTCATCAAGATAACAGATAGAGGCGCACATCTCAACTTTCTCGTTTATGTGGTAGTGCTTCAACCGTTGTCCATTTACTATAAATGTTCCCTTATTGGGTTCGGTAACTTCAATAGCGCCTGATGGGTTTACCTCGGAGACTGTGAATGGTCCGACCAACGCGAACGTAGTTTACCTGGAAAGAGTCGCAGTCTGGAGTTGAACAAGAATTATTTATCTCCTACATTGAATTCCCTCCTTTGTATATGAGAATCATGCCACTTCTTGGTTTTATCTTTGTAAATCTTGGCATTCTCATATGCTTGATTCCTAAACTCCTCCATCTCTTTCAGCTGTAAAAGACGTTTCGCACCTGCAACATGAAAGTTTAGCCATTTAATAGCCCAATATGTTTTATGTTCAAGTTCAACTTGGAGGTGACATGCCTTACCAAATACCAACCTATAAGGTGGTGTGCCAATAGGTGTCTTAAAAGCAGTCCGATAAGCCCATAAGGCATCATCTAAGCCTAAGGACCAATCCTTCCGCCTTAGAGTCACTGTCTTTTCTAAAATACGTTTCAACTCTCGGTTTGAAACTTCTACTTGTCCGCTGGTTTGTGGGTGGTAAGGCGAAGATACTTTGTGGGTGACACCATATTTACTCAAAAGATTTTCAAATTGTTTGTTGCGAAAATGAGTGCCACCATCACTAATAATTGCTCGAGAGGGTGCCAAAACGAGTAAAATTTTTCTTTTAAAAAATGGCACAACCACTCGAGCATCATTTGTGCGTAAAGCTTCGGCCTCAACCCACTTTGACTCATAATCCACTGCGACAAGTATGTATTTGTTTGAACATGAACTTAGGAAAGGTCCCATAAAATCTATTCCCCACACATCAAAAAGCTCGCATTCAAGAATATTATTAAGGGCAATTCATTTTTCCTAGAGATATTACCGACCCTTTGACATCTATCACATGTGGAAACATACCTGAATGCATCCTTAAACAACGTTGGCCAATAGAAGCCAGAGTCAAGTACCTTAGCCGCTGTTTTGGTTGGGCCAAAATGCCCACCTATCTCTCCACCGTGGCACTGCTTCAAGATAGTTTGCATATCCCCTTCGGGGATACATCTCCTTATAATGTTATCTGCACAAACTTTGAACAAGTAGGGCTCCTCCCACATAAGATGTTTAACCTCAGAAAAAAAATTTATTTTGATAAAAAGTTAGATTTTGTGGGAGGATACCACTAGCAATATAATTCGCATAATATGCATACCAAGGTAAAATGTCAGTGTTAAACAATTGCTCATCAGGAAATTTCTCATTAATTTCTTCTACCTCACTTTCAATTGTATCATCTCTAGTTTCAATTCGAGACAAATGATCTGCTACCACATTCTCTACACCCTTCTTATCTCTTACCTCCAAGTCAAATTCTTGCAACAACAATATCCACCTAATCAAGCGTGGTTTGACATCTTTCTTTGCAAGTAAGTACTTCATTGAATGCGAAAACTATGGCTAGAAGCTCTTTCTCAGTAGTGGCATAATTTATTTGTGCTTCATTCAAAGTGCGACTAGCATAGTAAATGGTATGAAATAACTTGTTCCTCCTTTGGCCTAAAACTACTCCTACCGTCGTGTCACTAGCATCGCACATTAGTTCAAAGGGTAACTCCCAATCAGGTGCTACCAAGGCAGGTGCTGTTACCAGTTTCTCCTTGAGAATCTCGAATGCCTGCACACAATCAGCATTAAATTCATAAGGTGCATCTTTAGTTAATAAATGAGATAAAGGTTTAGAAATTTTTGAGAAATCCTTAATGAATCGACGATAAAATCCTGCATGGCCTAAAAAGCTTTGGATTCCTTTCACTGTTGTTGGTGGTGGCAATTGTTGTCACTTGGATTTTTGCTCGGTCAACTTCAATACCCTTTTCGGATATTTTGTGTCCCAAGACTATACCTTCTTGGACCATGAAGTGACACTTCTCCCAATTCAATACAAGATTCGTCTCCTCGCATCTTGTCAACACCAAATCCAAGTTATATAAACAGATATCAAATGAAGATCCAAAAATAGAGAAGTCATCTATGAATACTTCTAAGAATTTTTCTATCATGTCATGGAATATGGCTACCACGCATCTTTGAAAAGTAGCAGGTGCATTACATAATCCAAATGGCATTCGTCAAAAGGCAAATGTACCATAAGGGCAAGTGAAAGTAGTTTTCTCTTGGTCCTCAGGTGTAATAGCGATTTGGTTATACCCCAAATATCCATCTAGAAAGCAATAAAAGTCATAACCTGCTAATCTCTCTACCATTTGATCAATGAAGGGAATGGGAAAGTGATCTTTACGAGTAGAATCATTTAACCTCCTATAGTCAATGAACACTCTCCACACCGTGACTGTTCTAGTAGGTATCAATTCATTATTCTCATTTGGGACAACATTATTGCCTCCTTTCTTTGGTACACATTGAATAGGACTTACCCATGAACTATCAGAGATATGGTAGATAATACATGTGTCCATTAGCTTAATGACCTCGTCTTTGACTACCTCTTGCATTTTTGGATTGAGACGGCGTTGTGGTTGTACCACGGGCTTGAATGTGTCTTCCATCAGAATTTTATGCATGCACACCGATGGACAAATTCCTTTAATATCTGCTATCTTCCATCCAAATGCCTTCTTGTGCTCCCTAAGGACTTTAAGAAGTTTTCCCTCGTTTTCACCTGTCAAAGATGAAGAAATAATGATTTGTAGCCAATTTCCAGAATCTAAGAATACATACTTGAGATGAGATGGAAGAGGCTTTAGTTCAAGAATGGGTGATTCTTCGATGGATGGTCGTTGAGGTTTAATGACTCTTTTTCCTAACTCTCCAAGATTTTCAGTGGCTCGTTTCATGTAAGGAATGGTGTTGTTCAAATGAGATATAATCTCAATTTCCTCCTTGTCATGTTGTTTATCGGCTTCCACAAGGCATGCTTCCATTTGGTCTTTGAATGTGCCTTGCAACACATCAACAGTCAAAGCATCAATAATATCAACACTAAAACACATGGGCTCGTCGTGTGGGTGTTGAAGTCTTTAAAGACATTAAACACAACTTGATCCTCCCCTACACGAAGGATAAACTTACCTTGTTGAACATCTATGATTGCCTTTCCTGTTGCTAGGAACGGTCGGCCCAAGGTCAGTGGTGTCTCCGTGTCCTCTTCCATATCTAGCACTAGAAATCAACTGGGAAGATGAATTTGTCCACTTTGACTAATACGTCTTCAATGATTCCCCCGGGGTATGTGACAGATCTATCCGCCAATTGTAGTGAAACCTTAGTAGGTTTCGGCTCTCCTAGTCCCAACCTCCTGAAGCTGGAAAAAGGCATTAAATTAATACTCGCACCCAAATCACACAATGATTTAGTAAATGAAACTGATCCTATAGTGCAAGGTATAGTAAAACTCCCCGGGTCCTTTAACTTTGGAGGCATTTGTTTTGCACAATTGTTGAGCACTCCTCCGTTAAGCTTACCGTTTCGTATTCGCCCAACTTTCGCTTCTTAGAGAGAATTTCCTTCAAAAACTTAGCATAACTAGGCATTTGAAGTAGACCATCAGCAAATGGTATATTAATATGCAATTTCTTAAATACGTCAAGAAACTTACCAAATTCAGCGTCCATTTTAGCTCTTTTTAATGCAACGGAAAATGGGGGAGGAATTACTACCTTATCAGTGTGTGTGTGATCGGTGTGGTGTTAGAATTTTTACCTTTTTTGGTTACCTTTTCCTTGGTCTTACCCTTGTCTTTAGTGGTGGTTTCACTACTTTCTTTTGCTTCAGTGTGCGTCCTTAGCTCTTTTCCATTTCTTAGTGCTATGACATTTGCTTGCTCCTTTGGATTTTTTACTGTATCAGTAGGTAGTGTTCCTTGAGCTCGTCCATGAATCAATGTTGCAAGTTGCCCTACTTGTACTTCCAACTTCTTTATAGATGCATCTTGGTTTTGCATCCTAGTTCCAGTTGATGATATAAACTTGGTCATGAGCTCTTCCATGCTTGGATTTGGTGCATACCCCGGTGATGGTTGTGGGTTCAACACGTTGTTTTTGTTGGACCATTACAAATTTGGATGATTCCTCCATCCCGGGTTGTAAGTGTTTGAGTACGGGTTATTGGGCTGCTTGTTTCCTACATAATTAGCAGATTCATTAGACTGATTACATGGATTACTTGCCCGGCATTCGATGCTTGGATGAATGCTTCCACATAAATCACAAGTGATAACTTGAGCTTGCATCGCTGCCATGCTCATGCTATCAATATTTTTGCTCAAAGCTTCTATCTGCGCCGACATTGCAGTGATTTCGCAGTTTTGGAAGGGGGGAAATATTTAGACAGGAAAGCTTGAGTCATCCCCTCCCAAGTGGTAATGGATCCCGCAGGTAAAGAATTTAACCACGCTTTAGTTTTTTCTTTTAATGAAAAGGGAAATAACCGTAACCTGATGCGTCGTCAGAAATGCCATTGTGTTTGAATGTGTCACAAATATCCAAGAAGTTGGAGATGTGAGCATTTGGGACATCAGTGGCTGCTCCCCCAAACATTACTGAATGCTGGATCATCTGAATTATTGTTGGCTTTATCTCAAATTTTGTTAGCTTGAATACTTGGCCTCGTTATGCTTGATAGTGATCCATGGAAAGCTGGTTGAGCAAAGTCCATCATAGATCTTGGATTCGGTGCTTAATTATTTGCGCCCCCTTCTTGATTGTTTTCCGCCATCGTTCAAGCTTCCCGTATTCTCCTAAGGAAAGTTCGCTCAATTTCTGGGTCACAAGGCTTGAGTATGGGATGGCTACCCCTTAGCATGCACCAGAAGATGACTACATGTACAAATCAACCCAAAAGCCAAATAGTCAAAAACGACAAACGAACAAAACGACAAAAAAGGTTTTTTGGCTAAATTACAATTAACTAATCTCGTATGATATTATAAAAATTAGTCCACGGAAACGGCGCCAAAAAATTGATCGTTTTTTTTTTATTTTAAACAATTAATTCCAATGTAGCGATTTTATACCGCAAGCGCACAGTGTCAAGTTTTAGTATAGTGGTTTAGAAATAAGGATGTCGTACCCACAGAGACTAACGTATAAGTACCAAATAAAATTTGAAAAATTATATTAAGCCTACGAAATAGATGAATAATTAACTGATCAAAATAAAAACTTACAAACCTAAAATTAAATCAACTCCTTTGAAGATGCGAAGGAATTCCACTCGAGAAATTTATCAAGATCTCGGTTCACTTGTGTTATCGTCAATGATTTGTTTGTAAAACAATTACTAACCAATTAATTCTTAAGGTGACGGAGTCCCTTAAAATAATCAATACACTTTCTCAAGCTATATTGAAACTAATATTAAATTGAAACAAGTAACTCTCGTTCACTTAAACCAATTTAATATCACATAAATCTCGGTGAAAACCATTAACTTTAAATCTTACAATCCAAAGTTGTCACATATGTGATTTAATCTCTTGATCTAAATTGTTAGCATATAACATGATTTATTATAGTGTATTATAATTTTATCTCTCGATCTCAATTATAATTCACAAATCAATCAAAGGTAGCAAGGCTTTGATAGCATTAGAAGTATAAATCATGCACAAAAGATTTAATCCACTCAATAAACATTCAAATCAATAACTTAAACACAAGCTTCCCTAATCTTGATAAAATAAACTTATTTCATATTCATATCAAACTAACAAGATGAATAATTGTTTCTCAACCACATAAACATCAAGAAATTCAAAAATCAAAACAAATAAAGTTTAGAAGTACGACAACGAAGGAGTTGAATCTGTGCGTTGCAACGTTACTTCTTCCCTTGCTTCCTTCCTTGCACTTCAAAGGATTTTTCTTCTTAAGTTATATGGATGTTGGAGGATGATAGGAGGCTGCTTTGTGATGTATGATATGATGTTGGACTCTCAAATCCATGCCCTATGTCTCATATTTATAGAAGTGGAGGTGGATGGAAGCGTTCCCAATAGATCAAACTCAATCAAGTCTTTTTTTTCAGCAAACTTTGTCGCTCGATCGATCGAGAAAATGTCTCGATCGATCGAGCACTTTAATTTCTCATCCCTGACTCTTTCTACCACGCTCAATCGATAGAGCATAAACTTCCGATCGATCGAGCACTCTTCAGTCTCGCTTATGATTTCTCTGCCACTACCGATCGATCGAACTCAATTACCGATCGATCGAGCATCACTTTTTCTTGTTGGCCAAAATATCTGTCTCGGTCGATCGATGAAGCTCCGCTTCCGGTCGATCGATTATGCCAATTTCCAAAATCTTCATTTCTTGCCTCGGTTTGGTCCGTTTTCGTCTTTCTAGCTTATTTCTTCCACTTCCCACCAAGATTCCTGAAACAACACTAATAAATACCAAAAAGTGTAACATCATCCAGGAATCAACACAAAAATTGATACATATCATTGCAAAATAAACGTAATATTCACCCTTATCAACCAACGTGAGTGTCAACAAGTCGTTGTTAGCTTTGGTTGAGAATCCTTGCATATGGAATGCAATGGAGGACACGATCGAAATTGTGGGATATAGTTAGTGGGGTGACACTACTATATTGATTGTATCTCTTGGAGAGATTTGGAGCATACTGTCATGGAGACAGCTGGTGTTGTTCGATGGTTGATTGTGAATCAGCCATGGTAAGCATTACTGGCGTTGGACTGGGTAATGGCTTTATATTGTCGGTGAGACGTACGAGGAGATGTCTCTGGGGAGATGCTCGAGAACGTGGAGTACTATGGTATTAGTACAGAGCATCATTAGATTGGGTATACGTCGTGTATACGGATTTTGATTTGGTATTAGTGGCAAGGATGCACTATTCTGAACCATATGTATATTTATTGGTTCCGGGATACATTTTGGTATAAATATATCCAGGTTTTCCGAACAGTGGTTCGAGGTTGGAGGGTCATGGGTTCATGACACTTTCCTTGTGAGGAATGCAGTGTTGATATACCTATTGGGAATCCTTGAGAGATTCGATGATTCGGTACGCGTGGTGTTGATGTGGAGTTCACACCATTAGCAGTTGGTTTGTCAATCAATATTTTCCTCGGGGTGAGAATAACTGAGGAATGGCAGTTGTATTTGGGGCTTATGGGTATGATTGGAGATACCTGAGCCTAGTGCATTGAGTATGCATGTGGTGCTGGTGCTTAGGCATATATACCGGTGTGTGCATACAAATGCCAGCATCTTGGTACTTGTCGAGCATCGGATTAGTATGCTTGGATGGATGAATCTCTGGTGAGAGATTGTGACACCTTGAGATTGGTAATCTCAACGACACGATGTATTTTGAAGAATGATTGTGAGGACCGGTTGACTTCCTCTGAGGAGGGATTGTCATACTGGGGTCATGGTTATTCATTACTGGATAATTCGATAGCATCCCTGTGTTAGGATTGTTGAATCCTAGGGTAAATGAGGGATGTTCATGATTGGATTTGTTGGGTGTCATTGTCGACATAGGTGGCGAGAATGCAATCAATTTTTCTTGCATGCCCTCTATGGAAACTTGAGGCTTGTGGAGTCTCGATGGTGTGTTTGGACCGAGATATGATTCATGGAACACACAAACGTTGATACATGTGAAGATTTGTTTTGTGTTGATCGGTGGCCGTGAGTTGCCCGATCCGAGTTGCGAAGTGGTGCAACTACTCCTTTGATGGAGATGGATTTGGAGAGCGGAAACCGGATTTAGTGTGTGTATACTGTTGCATACTAGTGGTTTCCTTCGTAGCGATATGTGTGGGACATCGTAGACTAAGCGGTGGAGATATCATGGAAGTGATATCTACGTTGGAATCAGGGATGATTCGAGTAGCTAGCAGTTACGGTTGACTGACGACTTTTGGGTGGTTAGCATCGAGGCATGCTGACGTCCTTTTGAGATTGTGATGGTTTGGGAGGTTTACTCCATTCCAGAGGTTGGTGCGAGGTCGGTGTCCTCGAAGTTGGTGTGTTGTTCATGATGTATTCATAATTCGACGATGTGGATCCGATTTGATTGTGTGGTCCCGACGATACGTGGAGTACGCCCACGCAAATTTCGAGGATGAAATTTTATTGGTAGGGAATGATTGTGATGCCCGGGAATTAATGGTGTAAATCCCGGTGTGGTAATGATCCTTAATGGATTTTAATTGTGGCAATTATGAATTAATTACGGTGTTGGGACTCCCAAGGATTTTAAATCCGGTATTTGGGTCATTGGATCCAAGGGTTGAGATTGTATTCTCATCGTTGTGATAAACCTTGGAATTGGGTTTTTGGTGGGATCTGGGGTCTGGGGTGCTTTGTGTTGGGGCTGGTAATGGAAATTGTGATTGAGAGCTATTTATTGAACACAAATGATTTTTAATGAGTCATGATATATTTGTGGAGGACTCGGATTTTTGAGCCTTGGTACCATATATACCAAGTGGACTCGGTGTTCAGTCATTGCACAAATACTCTCCTCCCTCTCTCCTCTCTCTCGCGCCCCTTCTTCCCCAAACCCTTCCCTTTTCTTCTTTGGAGCAAAATCGTTGGAGGCTCGTCTTGGAGCCAAATTTCTCGATAATCATGTATTGTTCTTCTCCTCGCATTTATCTTCATTTTGATAGTAATATTGTACTGTTTGGTTAAGGATAAGGTTGGGTTTGAGTTTTTGAAATTTTAAAGATTTTTGGGCATAATTTTGCTGGAGCTCTCGATCGATCGAGCACATTTGGCCGATCAATCGAGATGCTCTGTTTTGTGGTTTATATTGTTTTGTTGGGGAATCGATGCATGCTTCGCCGGAGTCTTTTCAAATGGTTAAATCGTCATGGATTGACGATATAATTGGAGGTTGTGAACGTGCTTGGGCACGTGGTTGCATGCTTGTAATTAATTGTGAATTGTTAATTATGTTTAGCATATAATTCATTGGATCGTGAAACTAAGACAAGGTTTGGTTTGGACTACGGAATCATAAGGTACGTATAATGTACGAGCATAATCTTATATCTTATTGCAATTGTTGAATGCATGATATATTATAATTGTAATAAATGGGTATGTATTGTGAAACATATGGTGCCGCTATGGAGCGAGCAACGGTTGAGATGTTGTCTATGGAGCGAACATCGGTTATGAATGCCGCTGCTACTGAGCAAGCGATGAAATGGGACTGTGGAACTATTGTTTAGATACGTGTGATATCTATAAACATTGTAAATGATTTGATTTGATTTTATTAATGATGGAAATGAGCAATTAGTGAACGTAATTAGTTAATCATTGAAATGATTAACTGGCTTTTGGGATGGATTCGGTTATTGTGAGAACAGGGAGAGCACAAGGGATACGGTATGAGGATAACACTATTCAGTGAGTGTCTTTTAAATTCACAGCTTTACACTCAATAAATTATGTAATGTGATTTGTGATTATTGGATCGGTGATATTTGTATGCTCACCCTGTGTGGGGTCTGTCTCTGTTGGGACAGGTGGAACAGGTGCAGTGGTAGCTCCGGAGTTGAGATCGAGCTATGGATTGGCGGTACTTCCAGGATCGAGGTACCGGTGCCGGTATTGAGTAGGGTACTTTATACATTAAATACACATTAACTCATTTGATGCTCGCATGTGAGCACTACTATATGTGTATATGGTTTGTATAAAAAGGTAAGGGCCTTTCACTTTTCATTCATGTGTTGCATTCAATTAGTTAAGGAATTGCAAAATGAATTAAGAACATGCTAGTGTATTATAAGGTGCATGCTATGTAAGTGGACTTAGTTGGGGGAAATTGGACATTACATGGAATAATGCAAGAAATTTTATTGTTGGTATATTATGCTATAGTAGCATGTGGTTTTTTTCCCCCTGATTACATGATTGTATGTACTAAATACATGGGTTAATACACTAATAACGATTTAAGGGCACGGGGTCCTTACAGAGTGTCAAATGCTCCCCAGATATATCATAGAAAAATGGATAATCTTTTCAAGGATTAGTTCAGTTTCATGTTCGTGTATATTGACGATATCATCATTGCTTCAAGAAACATGAAAGAGTATCTCAAACTTTTGGAGATCTTTTCAGGTGTTTACCACAATGAAGGATTAGTGCTCTCCCAAAAGAAATCAGTAGCAGATCGAGTTTCTTGACTAGAACTCGATGAATCTGGGATCAACCTTCAAAACCACATTGTTGAGAGTGCGGGAATTGTTAATTTGCTGGAATGTTCATCAACAATCTGGCAATGCAGAGGAAGGTGTTTACTCCACTCAAAAAAGATGTTAAGTTTGAGTGGAATGAAGATCACCAACAAGCTGTCAAACAACTTAAAGAGGTTTGCAGGCAACTAACAAAGCTTGCAATTCCAAACGACGAGGATGAACCGATATTGTACATAGATGACAGTGTTCATTGGTGGGCAGCAGTTCTGATGAAGGCCGCACCAGACGAAGAAGTGACATGCAGATACTGTAGCGGTCTATTTTCAGACAGCGAAGCTATTCGATGGCATATCAACGAGAGGAGTTCTTTACAGTCAGAAATGCTTTAAAAATTGCCATTATTCTTACTTGCAAAGAAATTTGTCCTTAAAATTGATAATACGATTGTCAAGAATAAAATTGAATCTAAACTAGAAAAGGTTAAACTTTGAGATGGCAAGCAGAATGCAAATATTATGATTATGATATTGTCATTGTGAAATCTGATAAAACTATTCTTGGAGATTTCTTGACGAGATATGGATGCAAGTGAAGCCAATTCCATCATAACAAGATCAAGGCACCCCAGAGAAAATCTGGAGGAGCTGGACAAGCAGATCAACGGCCTTGTGATTAATGCTCATGTCGCGGGTCAAGTACATGAACTGGATCTCACGAAGGTCCAACAAGTTATGAAGGCTACCATGCAGAATCACATCTATCTATGGGATAGTTTTTATATTCTCATCCGAAGGGATGCTTCGACGTCGAAGCTAAAGTCGTGTTTATGAGAACCTGGCTCATCAACCGAGGTTGGGGATTCAACTACCACCAGCCTGAGTCCTAGTATCGATCCTTTCAAGGAGGATACAGAAGAAAAAAGTGATTCCTAGGTGTCTAGGATACCTGAAGAATCAAGCCAACCCAGTAGGGGTTAAAGAGGGAGAGGTTAAATTGGTAGGCAAGTCTAAGGTTAATACTGGCGAGTTTAAAGTTTCTTCTTTACAGGAATACCAGATGACATGGAAGAAACTCTATACAAGAGTGGGGGTAATTCCTGGAAAATAATGGTCGACTGGTCAGGAAATACCCAAGAATGTGGATACATCCAGGTTCCAAACCAGAAAGTGTCCCGCAACACTAGGTTTTCTGGACATTGCAAAATTACAGGAATGGATCTACGATGGAGTGTATGACTCATGGCATAACAATCATACGCTCGGAAGAGGAGATGTTTTGGAGTTAAAATTCTTTATCGCAGATCCAGAAACCGCATGAAAAGGTCTCTCGCCAAGCTTTGATTTCATAAAGCTACAGAGACCTAACTCGAAGGCGATGTACCAGATCAAACCACCACCGAAGGAATATCAATAGTCTCCCCGCTCACAGAATATTATATAATCACCAAGTTTGGAGATTATGTGTCTGTCTCACAGATATGGATAATGTCAAGTATCCGTTCAAGATACCAAAAAACAGCGAACGAGTCCTTCATGGTAAACTCTATGAAAAGTCACACCACAAAATATGCCGAGGAAATCTTTGAAAAGAAACGGAGGATATTGTGGGACAACAAGATTCTGGCGACTAAAGAAACATGCCGAAAGTTCTGCAACATGGCCCACTTCGGAAGATGGCAGGACTACATCTGCCCGAGCTGCCCGGAGCAAAAGGAGCAGTTGTTCGGGAAAGGATTCCCTATCAAAAGGGACCAAAGAAAAGAGGACAAAGAGGGACCAGAAAAACATGGAAGATTCCCACACGGACCGCAAAAGCTGAATTTCTAGGGACCACAGGGAGACAAGTCATGTGACTGACGAGGACCACTACCATTATCACAAGTAACCAAAATGGTAATACCACCACTTCGGCCCAAAGTAGAAGGGACCACGAGATATCAAACAAGAATGAAGACGCATGCAATAACGTCTGATCATAAGCACGAGTTGGAGTCCCTATTTTGATCCCGTCTCCAGACTTATATAATTGGACATGCTGAAGAAAGCAGAGGACATCGACCATTCCCCTATGTCTTCTTACAAATAAATCTTGTATTCCAAGCTGTAAAATTATCAACTTTCCTAGCTTGGTAATTTTTCCTATCTTTGTAATATTGTTGTTAGTATACTTCAGTTGGTTTATGTATTTCGAGTCAAGCCTCATTATATGAGAGGCTAAACAAGTTCGTCTCCTCCCAGAAGGAGATGTATTAATTAATAAATATTAGAAATATTTCGAGAATAAAAGAAAACTTTTTCCCATCTATAATGTGAATTTCTTTAAACACTTAATATATCTGGTTATACTCTACGCCTTAAGGTAGAAAATGAATTAAGGTTGTGCTGCGTGATTTCTGAGGAGTCGGATAACTTGTAGACTAACTTTGTTCGAGGGGTTTGAAGTTGGATGGTGATGAGCCATTAATAAAACAGTCTAGGGGCAGTCATTTTATAACTGGTGGATTTGCAACACATCTGACCGGTGTCGTTACGGTCAAAAGGTATGGATTTGGTTATCAAGTGTTTATTGTAGTACAGAAGTATGATGGGCATGAATCGATTTTAGTTGGGAATGTTCATTAGTTGAAAATAGGGTTGTGGAGTTGTTTGCAAAGTTCCTAAAACATAAGGGATATTATTGTCTTTCTACCTATACGTGGACCTAAGTGAACTCATGCTTTTTTGGTAGACATATGTTGAACTATCTTTCTCTAAAGGGTACCGACCTGAAATTTTCCCAACATAATTTGTATATCCCCCCACAAATATTGTGCATCATAAAAAATTCCACTTGTAAATTGCAATGAGGCATTCCTTCTTTTCTTTTTGTTTCAGGCCATAATTATTTTTGTATGTAAACGTCAACATGAAGACATATATATAGGGACTAGTGAATGACCGGTCGCGCAATGCGCGAGCAAAAATGCCCGGCCAAAATAAATATATATTTCTATAAGTTCATAACACATTATAATGATATGATTTTAATTATTAAATAACATAATACGTATTATACCAAAATGATTAGTATAATATTCTGTTAACTTTGTTAATTTCATTATATTTTAGCATTGGAAACTTGATTCGAAAATTGAGTAGTGATATAAACCTGGATTGCTAATGTTAATTGTTTTGGTGTGACCTACTTCCATTAATCAAATAAGACCATCAACCTTCAACTGATAGAAACATTGCATTATGTATATATTTATAATCTAACATGATCATGATGTTTTCCCAGTATTTGAACTGTCAAAGGTTCATGACTGCCAAGATTTGAATGGGTCTCAAATATAACCCTATACATGAAGGATATTAATGTTGATTGATTCTGATGAAAATCGGAATTTCTTGGACAAGATAATGGTCTATTGTGAAGGCTACAAAGTCGTATGAACAATAAAAATATTTGACAACTCAACCAACATCAATGTTCATATGTGGTCATATGTGATGAAAATCCTTTTAGTCTGTATTCTGTAGTAGTGGAAAGATTATGCAAATGACAACAAAACAAATTACCATCCCAGCAGTTCTTTTTTCATTTTCATTCCTACAATCATCTAGTGTGTATGCTTCAAGAGACATAATTCTCCTCAACTAATCATCTTCAGATGTGTCCATGTAGAATTTGCGGGCTTCTCATTTTAATGAATGGCCCTTGCAGATTTTAATAACTTAACAAACTCTTCATGTTCCTGCCCAGCAGCCTCTTGGGCATGCTTCTTTAGTATAAGTTCCTCAACCTGTCAATTCAAACTCACTTAGTCTTGGTTAGCAAAGTTAGTGAAGAAGATAAAAAGAGTCCCACAAGAAATAACCAATCAATCATCCAACAGTGACCCACGTTCTAATAAACAAGTATTGCAAGTGATAACTATATAAAATATCAAATGGAGTAAAATACAATAATAAAACTGAACACCAGACCGAGAACCGTACACATAAGAAGAACCATTAGTCTCCAGATCTGTGAAGTATATGTCATTCTTTGAAAACAACAAATGAACACAATAGCTCTCAAGAGGTTTCGCACTATCAAATATCATCTGTCAGAATGAACAGATTTCATTAGAGGGACATCTGTTGTATGAATTAAGATTAAGACAAGGTGCAAGCTAGCCAGTAAAAAAAGATTAACATTCAAGGTCCGAAGAGCTTACTCAATTCCATGTTGAGACTTTGAAACTTCACCTAAAATATTCTTGGACTCACCGTTTCCATCCTTCTGAAAAATGAAAACGATTAATAATATAAATTAATGAAACTTTAAACTAATACAATGACACTTGGACTTAAGAAAATCCGTTTAGATCAAGTGTATAGTTCAAATAGTTACTATGTGAGTACTCACAATAGTTGGATCACAACCATCTGAAACTAAACTAAATTTCTCTTCTCCATTCCTGGTCAACTGGGATATATCTTTAGTCCTGCCAACATTCTGTCACCAATAAATTTAAATCAGTCGGACGTTCATTCATAGGAAGCACCATGCAGCAAATGGAACATTTGGAAAAAACTCGTAGAGGCTTTTTCAATGCCAAGCAAGTAAACAGATTTTGCATAAGTGGTTCCAAGTTAAAGTTAGAAGTGCCACTTTCAGCTAATTTAAAGTGCCACTTTCAGCTAATTTATGTTATGTTTTCGTACTCCCAACCCAAATCTTGAGCAATCCTCATCCGTTGATGGTAATAAAGAAATTTTACATCTATATCAAGCAAAATCAATTTTAAGGTACCTAAATGTCCTAGATAACATAGACTGATAAAATATTTCAAGTGAAGTTGAATGGCATTAAAATCCCGTCTATTAACTTTTAGCTCTGGGAAACCACACCAACAAGTCTACGACTACTTACATAAATTGATAATCCTTGGCTGTTATGATTACCAATGACTAGACCTGACCACGGTAGAGAACAGCCGGTTAGACGGTTCAAAAAACATCGACCCTTAACATTAACCTTCCTTGAACCGCCGGTTACGTTTTCGCTTTCGGTTATGATTAACCAACGGTAACGGTAATGGTTTGACCCTTATTTTTTTAAAAAAAAAATTAAAAATATTATTAAAATTTGAAATAAAGTGTAAAAAGTGTTTGAATGTGTTTTCATCCATGAACTAAACATAAAATAACGCGAAATAAATTCAAGCTCTGATAATCAAAATGTGTAAGATGTATTTGTTTGGTTAATATATATAAATTCTAACACTATATTTATATCAACAAGACTCTTATAACTTGGTTAAAGCTAATTATTCAAGTTGGAGGTCATGAGTTCAAATCTACACCATAACATATATTTAAATTTAAAAATGTAAAAAAAAATTAAAATAAACCATTGAACAGCCGGTTAACCGGCGGTTCACGGGTTAACAAAATTACTGTTGGTTCTGTATATTTAAATAGACAAATTTAAACAGATTGCAATGATTATGCAAAAGGAAATTATACTGAAATAGTAAACTCAAAGCAATAGTTTATATATACTGTTGATAGGGTTGAATATTACGTGTATTTTTTGCTTCGATTTGTATATATTTTTGTGTAGATTCCGGGATGATGTTACGCTTTTTGGTATTTATTTGGTTGTTTCAGGAATCTAGGTGGAAAATAGAAGAATTGAGCTAGAAGGAAAAAAACGGATCAAACCGAGGCAAGAATTGAAGAATATGAATTCTGGTATGACCGATCAATCGGTAGTGGAGCGCGATCGATCAAAGGAGACAGAGTTTTGGCCAACAAGAAAAAGCAGAGCTCGATCGATCGGAAACACATGCTCGATCAATCGAGCGTGGCAGAGAAATTACAAGCGAGATGGAAGAAATCTCGATCGATCGGCAGTTCATGCTCGATCGATCGAGCAAGGCAGCAAAAGTCAGGGCCGAGAGTTGAAGGTGCTCGATCGATCGAGACATTTTGTAGGGTCTTCCTACCTTAACATCATATTAATAACGTATTGCGGACTAAACATGCATTAATGACATCTTCGGATTCCGGTTGTAGTTTTGAGCTAATCAGATTACATGCCAAGGATAAATTTGCAAAAGTTAAATTAATTACATCCTCAAAATGAAGTATATCGATAGAATTATACTACTCCTAGAGTAGAAACTATCCCAAAAAGAAATCATGTAATCTATCTTCTTTTATGCTCCTTTAGCTCACTGTCTCAACACAACCCTTAGTCTTGGTCCAAAAGTGTACCTACAGGAACAACCCATCATGAGCATGTACATCGTTATTTAGCATCATAAGTTAATGGCATATAAATAAATGCATAGAAATAATTGGTAACGTATACTTCCTGGTTAATCGTATTATCCCTCTTTGGTTGTCCCTGTTTCATAGTTATGCATATCATCATTAGTTCTTGACATAAATGGTTAACATCATACTTCACATACATGCTCACTACAAACTATATTCTTTAGAAATGGGACTGTCCGGGTTTTATCATGACAGCGGTACATTTGGCCCCCTCGCTCGACATAACACATCATATGATACCCATCGCTACGCCTTGATAGCGGATGTATCTCTTTGTTCAGCGGATGATACCCCTCGCTACTCCTTGATAGCGGATGTACCCCCTCGCCTAGCGGATGATACCCCTCGCTACACCTTGATAGCGGATGTACCCCCTCGCTTAGTTATGTGAGCGGCAAGTACCTTCCTCGCTTGCCCATAATAGCCACCAGACATTCAACCATTCTAAATAGCATAGTTAAACATACTTTATCGTTTCATAAGCACCATCATCTTCAAACATCATCATCGTATCATAATTGTCATCGTAACATCATATCATCTTCATTTATCACAACATTATCATCATAAACTTATGCATCATAATTATCATCATAAATACTTATGCAATCAATGCATAGTCATAGTTTAGGAATATGTTACCGTTTGATGCCCGTACGTTTCTTACGTACCTTTGTTTCAAAATGGAGAAGTTGTAGCACTTTATCTCCTCGATGTTGTAGGGACCTGGGATGGTTCTACACAACCATGCAAATCAATATTAGAAGCTAAATAATAGCCTAATACCAAAAATTCCATCAATTAAGCCAAGAAAATAACCTTCAGCAAAAATCATTTTACCGATCGATCGGTCACTCCTACCGATCGATCGGTAACTGTTCATAATTTAAATTTTAGCTACGGCCTTTCACCGATTGATCGGTCCAAGCTACCGATCGATCGTTAGTCATCCACCGATCGATCGGTCGCTTTCACCGATCGATCGGTAAGTAAAGAAATTTCACCCCTCGCTTCGCACATGCACCGATCGATCGTTGCCCTGCTACCGATCGATCGGTCGCTGCGATTTTTCGAGTAAACTCCATTTTTTTGGTATAAAACTCCCAAATAAACCAATACATCTTAAACCAAAGATATCCCACCATTTTAACACCACAATAACCTCATAAAAACCACACCCCAATCACATACAATACATACACAAATAAACCACAAAAATCATCAAAAACTAACCCATTTCAACACCAAAAATCATAAAAACTTTAGGAATGGTTCCATACCTCTTAGGAACTCCAAATCTACAATAAATCTCACAAACAAAGGCTTTGTGAAGATTTCTTCTTCCTACCTTGGTGGATTTCGAAAACGGTGTGGGGTTAGGGTTAAGGGATGAAATTTGGGGGTTAAATGAGTGATTGGTAAAGTGGTGAAAAAGTAAGTGGGTATAGTGGGGAAAGAGGGTTATAAAGTTTAATATAAAAATTGCACCCCAAAGTTAACATGATGTATAAAATACCCAAACATGGTATTTTATAAGCGTTTAATAAAATGCAATAAACTTCCTCTAAAATCACATCTTCCTCATATACAATAATCAACACTATTAAATCATGTTAACATCTTATTACCCAACACTTAACTCAATTACCACATACTTCAATCATATAACATAATTAATGCTTTAATTGCAATTAATCATTTTGGGGCGTCACACATTTGCACCGATCGATCGAGCCACAGAATTTTCAGAAAAAAAAAAAGACTCGATTGAGTTTGATCTATGTGGAAACACTTCCATCCACCTCTATAAATAAGGGACCTAGGGCACGATTTTAGAGGAGGATATCAGACCCCATATCATAACACACCAATTTTCAGCGTCTTTCATCCTCCAACAACAATCCAAGTTTAAGAGAAAAATCATTTGAAGTGCAAGGAAGCAAGCAAGAGAAGAAGTAGCGTTCAACGCACGGATTCAACTCCTACGTTATCGTATTTCTAAACTTTAGTTATTTTGATTTTCAAAATTATTGATGTTTATGAGGTTGAGAAACGATTATACATCTTTTTAGTTTGATTTGAATATAATTAAGTTTATTTTATCAAGGTTAAGGAATATTGTGATTGAGTTATTGATTTGATTGTGCTTGAGTGAATTAATTCTTATGTGCATGAATTATAATCTTAATGCTATCAAAGCCTTGCTAACTTTGATTGAATTGGTGAATTATAATTGAGATCGAGAGATAAAGTTATAATACGCTATAATAATTCTTGTTGTATGTTAAATATTTAGATCGAGAGATTAAATCACATACGTGATCACTTTGAATTGAGAGATTTAAAGTTAACGGTTTTCATCGAGATTTATTCAATATTAAATTTGTTTAAGTGAACGAGAGTTGCTTGCTTCAATTTAATATTAGTTTCAATATAGCTTGAGAAAGTGTATTGATTATATTAGGGAATCCGTCACCTTAAGAATTAATTGGTTAGTAATTATTCTTACAAACAAATCATTGACGATAACACAATTGAACCAACATCTAGATAAATTTCTTGAGTGGAATTCCTTCGCATCTTCAAACGAGTTGATTTAGTTTTGAGTTTTTAAGTTTTTTTAGTGTAAATTAGATAATTAATCATTTATTTCGTAGGCTAAATATAATTTTGCTAATTTTATTTGGTACTTATACGTTAGTCCATATGGGTACGACATCCTTTCTTTTTAATCACTGTACTAAAACTTGACACCGTGCACTTGCGGTCTAAAATCGCTACACTGGAATTAATTGTTTAAAATAAAAGCGATCAAGTTTTTGGCGTCGTTGCCGGGTGCTAATTTGTATAATATCATACGAGATTAGTTATTTGTAATTTAGCCATTTATTTTGTTTTTGTTTTGTTTGTCACTTTTGACCGTTGGGTTTACTATATTCGTATTTCTCTTTTTGGGTTGATTTTTATAGTAGTCATCTTCTTGGTACATGCTAAGGAGTAGCAACCCCACATTCGAGCCGTTTGACCCAGAAATTAAGCGAACGTGTCTAAGGAAAATAAGAGAAGCTCGATCAATGGCGAATAACAATCAAGAAGGGGGCGCGAATAATGAAGCACCTTATCCAAGATCTATGATGGATTTAGCTCAACCAGCTTTCCATGGATCACTGTCAAGCATTACAAGGCCAAGTATTCAAGCCACCAATTTTGAGATAAAGCCGGCAATAATTCAGATGATCCAGCATTCAGTGATGTTTGGCGGAGTAGCCACTGATGACCCAAACGCTCACATCTCCAACTTCTTGGAGATTTGTGACACCTTCAAACACAATGGCGTTTCTGACGACGCCATTAGGTTACGGTTATTTCCCTTTTCATTAAAAGATAAAGCTAAAGCATGGTTAAATTCTTTACCTGCGTGATCTATTACCACTTGGGAGGGGATGACACAAGTGTTCTTTTCTAAATATTTTCCCCCTTCAAAAACTGCGAAGATGAGAAACGATATCACCAAGTTTTGGCAATATGATCCTGAAACTTTATATGAGGCGTGGGATCGTTTCAAGGACTTGCTTAGGAGATGCCCACATCATGGTCTTCCTATTTGGCTCCAGGTACAAACCTTTTATAACGGTTTATTTTCATCTAACCGTTCTATGATTGATGCAGCCTCAAGAGGATCCATTATGCGCAAAACATCGGAAGCAGCTTATGAACTCTTGGAAGAGATGGCTTCTAATAGCTATCAATGGAAATCGAAGATGAATGTGCCAAAGAAACCAAATGGAGTTCATCAAATAGACTACATCATTACTCTTTAGGCACAGTTGGAAGCATTGAACAAAAAGATAGATAGCATGAGCATGACAGTGATGCAAGCTCAAGTTATCACTTGTGACTTATGTGGAAGCAATCATCCAAGCATCGAGTGCCAGGCAGGTAATCCATTCATTCAGTCTAATGAATCTGCTAACTATGTAGGAAACAGGCAGCCCAATAACCCATACTCCAATACTTACAACCCGGGATGGAGGAATCATCCAAATTTGCAATGGTCCAACCAAAACAACATGTTGAACCCACAACAACAACCGGGATATGCACCTAAGCCGAGTATGGAGGAGCTAATGACCAAGTTCATATCATCAACTGAAACAAGGATTCAAAATCAGGAGGCATCTATAAAGAACTTGGAAATACAAGTAGGGCAACTTGCAACGTTGATTTCCGGACGAACGCAAGGTACAGTACCAAGTGATACAGTGATAAATCCAAAGGAGCAAGCGAATGTCATAGCACTAAGAAATGGAAAAGAGCTAAGGACACAGACTGAAGCAAAAGAAAGTTGTGAAACCACCACTGAAGACAAGAGTAAGACTGAGGAAAAGGTAATCGAAAAAGGTAAAAATTCCAACACCATACCAAACACACACACTGATAAGGTAATAATTCCTCCCCCATTTCCCGCTGCATTAAAAAGAGCTAAAATGGACGCTGAATTTGGTAAGTTTCTTGAGGTCTTTAAGAAATTGCATATTAATATACCATTCGCTGACGCTCTACTTCAAATGCCTAGTTATGCTAAGTTTTTGAAGGAAATTCTCTCTAACAAGCGAAAGTTGGGTGAATACGAAACGGGAAGCTTAACAGAGGAGTGTTCAGCAATTGTGCAAAACAAAATGCCTCCGAATTTAAAGGACCCAGGGAGTTTTACTATACCTTTCACTATAGGATCAATCTCATTTACTAAATCATTGTGTGATTTGGGTGCGAGTATTAATTTGATGCCTTTTTCCATTTCAGGAGGTTGGGACTAGGAGAGCCAAAACCTACCAAAGTTTCATTTCAATTGGCGGATAGATCTATCACATATCCCCGAGGAATCATTGAAGACGTGTTAGTCAAAGTGGACAAATTCATCTTCCCAGTTGATTTTCTAGTACTAGATATGGAAGAGGACAGGGAGACACCACTGATTTTGGGCCGACCGTTCCTAGCAACGGGAAAGGCAATCATAGATGTCCAACAAGGGAAGTTGATCCTCCGTGTAGGGGAGGATCAAGTTGTGTTTAATGTCTTTAAAGCACTTAAACACTCACACGACGAGCCCATGTGTTTTAGTATTGATATTATTGATGCCTTGACTGTTGATGTGTTGCAAGGTACTTACAAAGAGAAATTGGAAGCATACCTTGTGGAAGCCGATAAACAATATGACAAGGAAGAAATTGAGATTATAGCTAATTTGAACAACATCGTTCTTACATAAAACGAGCCACTGAAAGAGACATTAAGCCTCAACGACCATCCATCGAAGAATCACCCACGCTCGAACTAAAGCCCCTCCCACCTCATCTCAAGTATGCATTCCTAGATTCTGGAAATTTGTTACCAATCATTATTTCTTCATCTTTGACAGGTGAAAACAAGGGGAAGCTTCTTAAAGTCCTTAAGGAGCACAAGAAGGCATTTGGATGGAAGATAGCAGATATTAAGGGAATTAGTTCATCTGTGTGCATGCATAAAATTCTGATGGAAGAGACTTTCAAGCCCGTGGTACAACGACAACGCCGTCTCAATCCAAAAATGCAAGAGGTAGTCAAAGCCGAGGTCATTAAGCTAATGGATGCAGGTATTATCTACCCTATCTCTGATAGTTCATGGGTAAGTACTATTCAATGTGTACCAAAGAAAGGAGGCATTACTGTTGTCCCTAATGAAAACAATGAATTAATACCTACTAGAACCGTCACGGGGTGGAGAGTGTGCATTGACTATAGGAGGTTAAATGAATCAACTCGTTAAGATCACTTTCCCCTTCCCTTCATTGATCAAATGGTAGAAAGATTAGCAGGTTATGATTTTTATTGCTTTCTAGATGGGTATTCAGGGTATAACCAAATCGCTATTACACCAGAGGACCAAGAGAAACTACTTTCACTTGCCCTTATGGTACATTTGCCTTTAGACGAATGCCATTTGGATTATGTAATGCCCCTGCTACTTTTCAAAGATGCATGGTAGCCATATTCCATGACATGATAGAGAAATTCTTAGAAGTATTCATGGATGACTTCTCTGTTTTTGGATCTTCATTTGATATATGTTTATATAACTTGGATTTGGTGTTGACAAGATGCGAGGAGACAAATCTTGTATTGAATTGGGAGAAGTGTCACTTCATGGTCAAAGAAGGTATAGTCTTGGGACACAAGATATCCGAAAAGGGTATTGAAGTAGACCGAGCAAAAATCCAAGTGATACAACAATTGCCACCACCAACAACAGTGAAAGGAATCAGAAGTTTTTTGGGCCATGCAGGATTTTATCGTCGATTCATTAAGGATTTCTCAAAAATTTCTAAACATTTATCTCACATATTAACTAAAGATGCACCTTATGAATTTAATGCTGATTGTGTGCAGGCATTCGAGATTCTCAAGGAAAAACTAGTAACAACACCTGTCTTGGTAGCACCTGATTGGGAGTTACCCTTTGAACTGATGTGCGATGCTAGTGGCACAGCGGTAGGAGCAGTTTTAGGCCAAAGGAGGAACAAGGTATTTCATAGCATCTACTATGCTAGTCGCACTTTGAATGATGCACAAATGAATTATGCCACAACTGAAAAAGAGCTTCTAGCCATAGTTTTTGCATTCGATAAGTTTCACTCCTATCTATGTCTTGCCAAAGTTATTGTGTACACTGATCATGTTGCACTTAAGTATTTACTTGCAAAGAAAGATGCCAGACCACGCTTAATTAGGTGGATATTGTTGTTGCAAGAATTTGACTTAGAGATAAGAGATAAAAAGGGTGTAGAGAATGTGGTAGCAGATCATTTGTCTCGAATAGACAATGGAGAGGATACAATTGAAAGTGAGGTAGAAGAAATTAATGAGAAATTTCCTAATGAGCAATTGTTTAACGCTGACATTTTACCTTGGTATGCAGATTATGCGAATTATATTGCTAGTGGTATCCTCCCACAAAATCTATCCTTTTATCAAAAGAAATTTTTTTTTCTGAGGTTAAACATCTTATGTGGGAGGAGCCCTACTTGTTCAAAGTTTGTGCAGATAACATTATAAAGTGATGTATCCCCGAAAGGGACATGCAATCTATCTTGAATTAGTGCCACGGTGGAGAGATAGGTTGACATTTTGGCCCAGCCAAAACAGCTGCTAAGGTACTTGACTCTAGCTTCTATTGGCCAACGTTGTTTAAGGACGCATTCAGGTATGTTTCCACTTGTGATAGATGTCAAACGGTCGGTAATATCTCTAGGAGAAATGAATTACCCTTAAATAATATTCTTGAATGCGAACTTTTTGATGTATGGGGGAATAGATTTTATGGGACCTTTCCCAAGTTCATGTTCAAACAAGTATATACTTGTCGCAGTGGATTATGTGTCAAAGTGGGTTGAGGCGGAAGCTTTACGAACAAATGATGCTCGAGTGGTTGTGCAATTTTTGAAAAGAAATATTTTACTCGTTTTGGCACTTCTCGAGCAATTATTAGTGATGGGGGCACACATTTTCGCAATAAACTATTTGAAAATCTTTTGAGTAAATATGGTGTCACCCACAAAGTGTCTCCACAAACCAGCGGACAAGTAGAAGTTTCAAACCGAGAGTTGAAACGTATTTTAGAAAAGACGGTGACTCTAAGCCGGAAGGATTGGTCCTTACGCTTAGACGATGCCTTATGGGCTTATCCTACTGCTTTTAAGACACCTATTGGCACATCACCTTATAGGTTGGTATTTTGTAAGGCATGTCACCTACCAGTTGAACTTGAGCATAAATCATATTGGGCTATTAAATGACTAAACTTTGATTATCATGTTGCAGGCGAAAAACATCTTTTACAGCTGAATGAGATGGAGGAATTCAGAAATCAGGCATATGAGAATGCCAAGATTTACAAAGACAAAACCAAGAAGTGGCATGATTCTCATATACAAAGGAGGGAATTCAATGTAGGAGATAAAGTACTCTTGTTCAACTCCAGACTGCGACTCTTTCCAGGTAAACTACGTTCTCGTTGGTCTGGACCATTCACAGTCTCCAAGGTAAACCCATCCGGCGCTATTGAAATTACCGACCCCAATAAGGGAACGTTTATAGTAAATGGGCAGCGGTTGAAGTACTACAACATAAATGAGAAAGGCGAGATGTTAGCCTCTATCTGTTATCTTGAAACTAAGAAAATGAGGTGATAGTCCAGCTTGTGCCTATAAATTAAGAACCTTTTTTCTCTCTATCTCTATCTCTTGTTTGTTTTTCAAAGTTTTTTTTAGTTAGTTCATCTTTTCATTAGTTTTTTTTTTCTCACTATCCAGTACCCCCACCGGAGCATGATGAGGACGACGATCACTGATGATCGTCGTCAAGGTATGTGTTTTGCTTTTGCGCTTATTGTTTACTATACATTGAGGGCAATGCATATACTAAGTTTGGGGGGGTGTTTACTGGTATCTGCTGTTTTCTCTTGTTACTTACCTTGCATGACTAGTCTATCATAGGATTAGAGAGTTTTTGGGCACATAAAATTTTTTTTTTGTTGAAAATGAGTTTCATCATTAAGAAATAATGAATTAGACTTGCTATGGTATAACATGATGATATTAATCCCCATCTACACTAAAGTCTTGAAGATATTTGACTTGTTTGTGAATATCTGTGGTTAAGTTAATATTTTAAAATTGAGGAACATCTTGAGCACTTTTGAGTCATGATTGAGGGAAATATATATTGGAAAAATTTTGTTAACTATGATTTGTCTTGAGGATCTTAAAACACTCTAGAACCTATTTGAGGGCACTTTGAGGCGAAATTTTTTAATTAGGAACTCGACTTGGAAATGATGTAGGCGATCTTTGAAACGTTGAGCCTTTCAAGCTTACCATGAAAATATCAATCTCTAGTATCCTAATTTGAGCCTAATTGCAAAAGAATGGAGTATGTTTAACATACTATTAGCCCCCATTCAACAAATTTCTTTGGCAACTCATTATACCCACCTTTATGAGCTTAAATTGAAAGAATTCATCCTTACCTAAAGGGAGTATAATGATTCTCATTAGATTCACTTGAATTGCTACATTTGGATGAGCTCATTGTTGAAAACATTGATGAATGAGAAAAGAAAAAGATAGATAAAGCCTTGAGAAAAAAATGACTAAATAAGACCCAAAGTGGCCAAGGCTATAAAAGAAAAAAGAAGAGAAGCTCAACTTGTGCTAAAATTTTGAATTTTCCATAATTATACTCTCTTCTTTGTGTTACCCTATCTTTTCTTTGAAGCCAAACACCTAGGCCTAACATTACAAGTTTTAAAAGACCTATTAATCCAAGTCTAGGGAATAATTACATTAGTGGAGAAGTGCTTGAAAAGTAGGCTTATGGAGTGTTTAATAGTAATCTTGACTTTGAGTTTAATAGCATTATTTGATCCTAAAAGTATATATGAAACTCAAGATTGACATGAACACACACACACGTTCCGATTTTGCGCTATATTGCTTGTCTTAGGAGAAAACACTTTTTGTTGATTTTTGGATTGACTTATGATTGAAGTGTTAGTGGGATTTCTGAGATTTTACATTTGATCTTAATGTTTGCTCGAGGACGATCAAATCTAAGTTTGGGGGAGTTGATAGGGTTGAATATTACGTGTATTTTTGCTTCGATTTGTATATATTTTCGTGTAGATTCAAGGATGATGTTACGCTTTTTGGTATTTATTTGCTTGTTTCAGGAATCTAGGTGGAAAATAGAAGAATTGAGCTAGAAGGAAAAAACGGATCAAACCGAGGCAAGAATTGAAGAATATGAATTCTGGTATGACCGATCAATCGGTAGTGGAGCGCGATCGATCAAAGGAGACAGAGTTTTGGCCAACAAGAAAAAGCAGAGCTCGATCGATCGGAAACACATGCTCGATCGATCGAGCGTGGCAGAGAAATTACAAGCGAGATGGAAGAAATCTCGATCGATCGGCAGTTCATGCTCGATCGATCGAGCAAGGCAGCAAAAGTCAGGGCCGAGAGTTGAAGGTGCTCGATCGATGGAGACATTTGCACCGATCGATCGAGCCGCAGAATTTTCAGAAAAAAAAAAGGCTCGATTGAGTTTGATCTATATGGAAACACTTACATCCACCTTCTCTTCTATAAATAAGGGACCTAGGGCACGATTTTAGAGGAGGATATCAGACCCCATATCAGAACACACCAATTTTCAGCCGCCTTTCATCCTCCAACAACAATCCAAGTTTAAGAGAAAAATCCTTTGAAGTGCAAGGAATGAAGCAAGAGAAGAAGTAACGTTCAACGCACGGATTCAACTCCTACGTTATCGTATTTCTAAACTTTAGTTATTTTGATTTTCAAATTTATTGATGTTTATGAGGTTGAGAAACGACTATACATCTTTTTAGTTTGATTTAAATATAATTAAGTTTATTTTATCAAGGTTAGGGAATATTGTGATTGAGTTATTGATTTGATTGTGCTTGAGTGAATTAATTCTTATGTGTGTGAATTATAATCTTAATGCTATCAAAGCCTTGCTAACTTTGATTGAATTGGTGAATTATAATTGAGATCGAGAGATAAAGTTATAATACGCTATAATAATTCTTGTTGTATGTTAAAGATTTAGATCGAGAGATTAAATCACATACGTGATCATTTTGAATTGAGAGATTTAAAGTTAATGGTTTTCATCGAGATTTATTCAATAATAAATTGGTTTAAGTGAACGAGAGTTACTTGCTTCAATTTAATATTAGTTTCAATATAGCTTGAGAAAGTGTATTGATTATATTAGGGAATCCGTCACCTTAATAATTAATTGGTTAGTAATTATTCTTACAAAAATTCATTGACGAGAGCACAATTGAACCAACATCTTGATAAATTTCTTGAGTGGAATTCCTTCGCATCTTCAAAGGAGTTGATTTAATTTTCAGTTTTTAAGTTTTTTTAGTTTAAATTAGATAAATAATCATTTATTTCGAAGGCTAAATATAATTTTGCTAATTTTATTTGGTACTATACGTTAGTCTCTGTGGGTACGACATCCTTTCTTTTTAATCACTATACTAAAACTTGACACCGTGCACTTGCGATCTAAAATCGCTACACTGGAATTAATTGTTTAAAATATAAGCGATCAACTGTTCAAAGTCTTCGAAAAATAGGAAACTGGAACTGGACGAGGCCACAGCAAGCCGTGTGCCCGTAAGCTCAAATTTGCTCGCCTACAAGCTTCTGGCCTCCTGGACAACAGAGTTCCAAGGTACAACGCTCAATCGTCTCTGTTCGGAATGAAGCAGAAATCCGATCAGACTCTCTCGAACACTAGTAGTGTGCAGTACTCTCAAACTTATGAAATGTATGAATGAACAATATTTTTCAGATGCTAAAAAACTGAAGCTGGTGCAGCTTATATAGCTGAGCAGCAGACCTCCCAAAGGTCAAAAACTTAATGCAAGGTTTAGTGGGGTAGCTGTCGAGTCTGGACATTTGTTGGGTTTTGGAAACCCGAATAATCTTGGTTTTGATGTTAACAAAACTTGTTATTGTGTTGCTAACATATTTCATCAAGTGTGCAGTTCATAGATCATAATTAAGAGCTTGATGAATTACAAAGAAGTAGCTTAAAAATATCAAGCTGGACCTAGTATGAAATTCTGGCAGAGCGGATTATTTCGATCATATCTCATAGCTCGGATATCGAAATGGTGTGCTTATAAAGAGGTTGAACAGCCAACTCAAAATACTAAAAGTCATATTTCACAACAGATTGGCTAGTTCGAATGTTATCAAGGAGAAAAGATGCCTGCAAGATCTAGCTGTACCGCGAAGAAACAGCAAGCTGTTTCAGCAAGCAACTGTCAGTCTGTTGGGCATAACTCTTAGCTCGCTTATCGGAACGGAACGATTCAGTATGGGTTGGAAAGCTAAGACAAAGACCTACAAGTCATCTTTGGAAGTCAAAGACTGAATCGGAAGTTAAGATGGCCAAAAATGTTTGCAAGTCTCGCCATGTGCTGCTGCATCCAGCAAACAGACAGCAGGAGCATTTTCTAGTATTTGAAGCATAACTCTCTCATACGAACTCAAAATCGAGCGATTCTTGATTCCGTGGAAAGCTAAGAGAAAAGGCTACAACTTTGATGTAGATCACTTTGCTCAGAAATCAAAGAATCAAGAGCTACAAGCAACAGATCAGAAGAGCAAGTTCATCAATCTGTTTTGTATCAAGCTGATTCCCCAGATTGATCCGGACCAGACTGATCTGCCCAGACTTGTCCAGACCAGACTACTTGTCCAGACCAGACCAGCAGACCAGACCAGACTGAACCAGACCAGATTGACCAGACCAGCTGAGCAGACCAGACTGAGCAGACCAGCTGAGCAGACCAGACTGACCAGACCAGCAGACCATACCAGTCCGGTCCGAATACAAAGAGCCCAGAAACCAGAATATGATCGTTGCAAGCTCGGGAATGGTGCAGAACCTTCTCCAACGGGCATATTCTTATGTCTAACGTATATATCATTACTTGGGGCTATATATACATGATTTGGAAGCTCAATAACAGCTGATTGAAGATCAATCCAAGCCTTCCAAAGCAAACCCACTTGGGATTCAATTGGGGAACTTCAAAGACAAAAGTTGCTAAATGAAGAGCACTCCCCAAACCTTTGGCACCACTTACCTTGCTATATCAGATCTAGTTAGAGATCATTTGTGCCATATATATTCACTATATTCATTGTATATGAGAGCTTAATAGATGAGTGAATATCATTGTAACGGTTGATGATTTATCACAATCAATGAGAGGTCTTTGTATGTGAGACATTAAAGAACATACGTTGTTGAGTTGCTAGGAGTTCTAGTTGGATGGGGAATTCCCAACTGGATCGGGTTTGTACAACGGGATTGTATAAATCAAAGTCTTCTAGTGGAATCCTTCCATGAGGTGGAAGAAGGGGAGACGTAGAAGGATTACACCACCTTCGAACTTCCATAAACAAATGCTTGTTTAGTTACTTTAACTGCATATCTTTAAAATGTCTTTCAAATGTTTAATCTGTTATAGAGCGGGTTATATCGAGTGTCTTCCGCTCGGTTTTGTAACCGAACTCGATATAATCTCTCGGTGCAATTATTTCAAGAACACGAGCTATTGAAGCTCAAGTTGGTTGAACTCGGGTGTGGAATGTCAACCCACCCCCGGAATCGATCCTGACAAGTGGTATCAGAGCGGGTTGTTTGGAAAGCATTTTAACCGATTTTTTTTTTTGCGGAATATCTTTTAAAATCATTTTCACAATTTTCATGAGCATGAAATTATTTTCATAAGCATATTTTTTCAAAATATGGTGTATGAAATTTTTTTGCATAAAAATAAATTTCATTGCATTGATTTTGCACGAAAATAATTTTAAAATCTATTTTAAAACTTTAAATTTTCGTTCAATATGTTCTAAACTCATTTTAAGTTTAACATTTTTATTTGAGATTTTATCTAACAATTTTCGAAGTATTTTAGTTTTCTGGCAGCTTGCAGCGACTTTGGGAAAATTTGCATAACTTCTTGCTCGGATGTCCAAATGACAAACCGTTTTTTGCGTTCCAAACTTGACTCATAGAGGATCGCAACGGTATAGGTCTTGCAGCCTAATTCGTCACGAGCAGATGCAGTTTATTCTGCAAAGTTGGACCAAATGTGCTGCCACCGCTGAAAGATGAAGTGGACATTGTTGAGTTTTGTCAAGAAATTCAAATTTGTTGCCAAGTATGCTTCATCCATCATCAAAAGAGGTTATTTTTGTTGAAAAATTTAATGTGCATTGCATTTTTTTAATTTATTTTAGCCTACCCCATTTGCCCCTCACTTGCTCAAATTTTCAAACATTTTAAAATTAAGGGGGAGAGTTTAATCTCAATCCTTGAGGGGGAGTAAATTTTATTTGTCTTCCTTTTTGATTCACACAAAAAGGGGGAGAAATATATTGTTTAAAAAATATGATTTTTCTTGTTATGCAACATTGTGCTTTAATGTTCATATTTTTATTCAAGTTTTGTGATCATCAAAAAAGGGGAGATTGTTGGGTTTTGGAAACCCGAATAATCTTGGTTTTGATGTTAACAAAACTTGTTATTGTGTTGATAACATATTTCATCAATTGTGCAGTTCATAGATCATAATTAAGAGCTTGATGAATTACAAAGAAGTAGCTTGAAAATATCAAGCTGGACCTAGTCTGAAATTCTGGCAGAGCGGATTATTTCGATCATATCTCATAGCTCGGATATCGAAATGGCGTGCTTCCAAAGAGGTTGAACAGCCAACTCAAAATACTAAAAGTCATATTTCACAACAGATTGGCTAGTTCGAATGTTATCAAGGAGAAAAAGTAAACTTCCCTGATCAAGACGCTTGCATGAGGGTTGAGGAAGGTCGGCCTTTGAAAGCTCCACTGTTGTAGGGTTCATCGCTCCAACTGAGTACCTAGCAAGAGAAGAACGCAAATAAAATAGTCGACACGAGAGATAAACAAACTAAATGCAAAAACTGAAAATAAACAAAACTAAATAGCAAAAGGATACGCTTGGGTTGCCTCCCAAGAAGCGCTGATTTTTAGTCGTCGGCTTGACCATCAGAAGCAACCATCAAAGAGTGGCTGCCGCCCATAGTAAGTATCGTATGATACCACAAATGGGTCTTCATTCAGTATGCCCTCAAGCTTGGCAAGATTATAATAGTGTAAGCTCGTTGCTCCAATAACTTTCTTCATGAAATGGTAGGCACTGAGAGAATGATTCTTGAATTGGCTTCATATCTTGGAGGATATATTGTGGTGATGTTGGCATCCATGGGAAATACGGATCCACATATGGCATAGAACATGTCTCCATCGATGGGCTTAAGTCAGAATCTTCGAAGGTCTCTTCCTTTTCCAACATCACTCTCGACTCATCTTTACATGGGAACTCCTCAGATAATGTCTCTAAAGTAGGCTCAATCTCTTGAAGAGGCTCAAGTTCCCTTAAATCTTCCACAGTAGTAGGATCACTCCCCCAAACTTGGTTGTTTGAGTGATCATCGTCATGAAACCCAACTTGCTTCGTCTCCTCTTCTCTAGTAGGTATCGTCTCATTCTCTTGGCAGCTTGCTAATAAGGTTTCCATGAGGCTCACCATTTGCTGCTCCAGATGACGCATTGAGTTGGTCTGACTTTCAATCTTTGTCTCACATGATGCCATAAACCTGAGTAACGTATCCTCTAAATGAGCACTGACTTCCGCAGAACTGTCACTCGTCTCCCCCTGATGTTCAAGTGGTGGGTCTGTAAAATGAGGGTCGTGAGGCTTTGGTGGGTATTGGTGGCTCCAACCCTGCAGTGAAGGATTCCAATGCCACCGGTAGTCGAAGTTCGCCATGTTTATAATATAATATATAAAGTGATGGGAAGAAGACTTACGTGAAGAATTTTACGTGAAACAAAACAGTAGCAAAGAAGAAAAGAGAACAAGGAGTTACGAAGAGGAGCAGATATCAGAGACGTGAGGAAGTGAGCATACTTTCGAAGGAGATATTAGGGAAGAAGCGAAAGAGGAGATTCAGAATTTGAAGGAGTTACGTGAATTCACTTGCTATACCTTGGTCCGGCTATAACAAATCTAATACTAACGTAACAATAAGCCACTCTCGTACCCTTATTGAACAATTAATATTGTAAATAGATCTATGAAAACTTCTAGCCTTCGATTTTGGTAAATCTATTGCTATAACACGTGTGCTAGATTTTACTTGGTCCGTCTCAACCTAAAACCCACGGCAAAGATCACTTTATCGAATCACAATATCCTATGGTCAATTCATTTGCAATTTAATATCATTCAAGGATGGCCAAACCCTTAAAAGCAGGAATAACAATGATCTATGCACTTAGATAATAAGAATCAATCAAAACATTAAAATTAAATCATGGGTTCATAACATAGGATCCCCTAAGTCTTGACAATAAACTTAGCCTAGCAACATATTCAATATCGAATGCAATATCATGTTTTTCAACATCAAAAGCATAAGAAAATTAAATAGAATCAAACAAAGTTTAGAAATACGTATAAACTAGCGATGCTGAATCGCGTCGTCGACCCCGTATCCGTCTCTCGCTGATGTGCTTTGTTCTGTACGTTCTTTGCTCTTCACCAACTCGTTGCTATTTCCGTAACTCTTTCTGTACGTGAATTCTTCTCGCTTAACTCTCGTTCACCTTCTATTCTCTTCACTATTATCGTTGCTTGTGTTCTCTCTTTTCGTAACTCTTCCCTCTCTTAATCTTTGCTACTGTTTTGTTTCACGTAAAATTTTTCACGTAAGTCTTCTTCCCATCACTTTATATATTATATTATAAAAATAATATAGTATTGATTTGAATGTCCAATAAAATATAATCTTCCTTGCTCAATAATATCCGATTGTGCTCGGTTTGATCATTTTTCATCATTTTAAGCTTAATTCCTCCAAATTTATGCATTTGGACCTGGATTCCTGAAATATATAAATATATACCAAAAATCGTAATATATTCCGGGAATCACTATAAAAACACCTCTAATCTTATATTAAATTAAGTGTAAAATTCACACTTATCAACAGGTGAACAGGTGCAGCATTGGCTCTGGAGTTGAGTTCGGGCTGTAGATTGGGAATGCTCCTAGGGCTGAGGTACCAATGTTGGTATTGAGTAGTATACTTTATACATTAGATACACATTCATTTATTCAATGCTCGCCTATGAGCATCCTGATGTGTATATGGGTTGTATAAAGGTTATGAGCTTTTCTCTTTTCATTTATGTGTTGCATGCAAGTAATTAAGGGAATTGCATGATGAACTGAGAATATGGAATTGGTGCATTGCACAGTGCATATGTGTCTAGTTGAGCTGTATTGGGGATTTAACATTAAGTGGATTGATGTCGAAATTTTATAGATGGTATGTCAATGTCACGGAAACATGTGTAAGAATTCCCTGATGACATGAATGTATGCACTAATATTTGTGATAATGCACTAATAGCGGGTTAAGGTAGCGAGGGCCTTACAGTGGTGGTCTATCAACCACTATGGGGCTCTTGGGTGGTAGGAGTTCTTCATCGGCCCCCCATTAAACTCCATGTTTCTTGCACAGTGCAGTGATGATAGAGGGAAATGGTAATGCTGAAGTGGGCGGACGCATTCCAATGTCTTGGATATGATCATTGATGATATCCCCTAGGTCCACCGTTTTCCCAGTGAGGATGTCATATACCAAGGTCGCTCTCTCTTTTGTGACTTCAGAAGTGTGGGTCGATGGCATGACCCGTGAGGCTATGAATGAGAACCACGCTTGTGCCTCCGGTTTCAACTGCTTCTTAAAGACCAAATGGGGCTCTCCATGGTTGGTCCTTTGCCATTCTGTCCCCTCAAAGCCGATAACAGAAAGTACCTCATCATAGTCAATTGGACTGTCCTTGAGGGCGTTGTATTCACTATCCGAGATTGAAGGCATCCAATAGTCATTTGTTTTTTCTTGGGAGCCATTTTTTTCAAGTTCACAAATCTCCCCTCTCTAATCCAAACAACAACAATCCAACAACATATAATAATTCACAACAACAAATTTCCCACAACCAACAACTAGGCTCCAATCAATTCTATATATCCAACAATTTCCCCAAATTTATCTATTCAATTGGCTCAATTCTCCCAAATAACCCCAAAGATCTCAACTTTATGTGTTCCTAACTAAGTTAAGCACTTGACTATGAATATGCAAGAAGAATTAAGCCAAATACCATAGATATTTTGAAAATTGTGAGGATGCAGTAGACTTGGCTCGAACTTCCTCCTTGGGATCTACTTGCTCCAAATTAGCTTTGAATCTCAGATATGTGAACAAAATCACAATTCTAACAAGCTAGGCATCATATAGTGTGAGATTTGTGAGTTAATGGAAAGATTGGAATGACAATTTGGTGATTGGGTGAAAATGGGCGATTTTTTTCTTCAGAAAAACAAGTTTGATTTGTGTTGTTGTTGTGCAGACTTCGATCTTTTAAAAACAAAAATCTATGTCTCTCCATCGATCGAGGTGTCCTCTCGATCGATCAAGAATGATAGACTTTTTTCCTTTGGAATCCTCGCTCGATCGATCGAGCTTAACCTCTTGATCGATCAAGCGTGCCAGAAACATTTTTTTTCCTTTGTAAACATTGCTCGATCGATTGAGGGGTGTGGCGATTGATTGCCACTATTAGAAAAATACAAAATTATTTTGCTCCATCCGCCCCACCAAAATTTGATCCACCCCATTTTCTGCAAGTAACGCACGGAGTTAGTCTCGGGAACAATAACAAAATTAAAAGAATAAACTAAAAAAAACAAACAAGAGATAAGGTTAAGAAAAAAGTTCTTAATTTATAGTCCCAAGCTGGACTGTCATATCTATTTCTCAGTTCTCCAAATTTGCTTGCTCCTTCGGGTTCTTCACTTTATCACTTGGTAGTGTCCCTTGAGTTCGTCCATGAATCAATGTTGCAAGTTGCCCCACTTGTACTTCCAAGTTCTTTATCGATGCATCCTGATTTTGCATCCTATTTTCTGTCGATGATATGAACTTGGTCAAAAGCTCCTCCATACTCGGCTTAGGTGCATATCCCGTTGGTGGCTGTGGGTTCAACACATTGTTTTGGTTGGACCATTACAGATTTGGATGATTTCTCCATCTCGGGTTGTAAGTGTTCGAGTAAGGATTATTGGGCTGCCTATTTCCTACAAAGTTAGCAGATTCATTAGGCTGAGTAAATAGATTAATGCCTGGCATTCGACGCTTGGATGATTGCTTCCACATAAATCACAAATGATAACTTGAGCTTGCATCGCTATCATGCTCATGCTATCAATATTTTTGTTCAATGCTTCCACATGAGCCGAAATTGCAGTGATGTCATCAACCTGATGAATTCCACTTGATTTCTTTGGCACATTCTTCTCTGATTACCATTGATAGCTATTAGAAGCCATCTCCTCCAAAAGTTCATAGGCTACTTCCGGCGTTTTTGGCATAATGGATCCTCTTGAGGCTGCATCTATCATAGAACGGTTAGCAGAAAATAAACCGTTATAAAAAGTTTGTACCTGGAGCCAAACAGGAAGACCATGATGTGGGCATCTTCTAAGTAAGTCCTTGAACTGATCCCACACCCATATAAAGATTCAGGATCATATTGTCTTAACGTGATGAAATCGTTTCGCATCTTCGCAGTTTTGGAAGGAGGGAAATATTTAGACAGGAAAGCTTGTGTCATCCCCTCCCGAGTAGTAATGGATCCTGCAGGTAAATAATTTAATCAAGCTTTAGCCTTATCTTTCAATGAAAATGGGAATAAACGTGACCTGATGGCGTCATCAGTAACACCATTGTGTTTGAATGTGTCACAAATCTCCAAGAAGTTGGAGATGTGAGCATTTGGGTCATCAGTGGTTACTCCCCCAAACTGTACTGAATGATGGATCATTTGAATAATTGTAGACTTTATCTCAAAGTTATTAGCTTGAATACTTGGCCTTGTTATGCTTGACAGTGATCCGTGGAATGATGGTTGTGCAAAGTCCATCATAGATCTTGGATTCGTGCTTGATCCTCATTCCTTTCTCCATTATTTCCGCCTCCTTCTTGATTGTTGTCCGCCATCGCTCGACCTTTCTGTAATCTCCTTAGAAAGGTTCGCTCAATTTCTGGGTCAAGAGGCTCGAGTATGGGCTGGCTGCTCCTTAGCATGCACCAAGAAGATGACTACCTGTACAGATCAACCAAAAAGAGAAACAACAAATGTAGTACCAAGTAACCAAAATCGAAAACAAACAAAACACAAAAAGAATGGCTAAATTTTCACTACTACAAGTGCAATTCACAAGATTGTGACTCAAATGTGCTCAATGAATTCATCATCTTTGACATGCTACTCAAAACAAGATATTTACAAACAAGTCTTACAATCATCAAAACTTAAGTTGACATGCAAAGTGAGATTAATATCATCATGGAATAGAGACCACTACTATGATTTATTCATATCTTACTAATTGAACTCATAAAATAAAAAAAAATTAGCTCATAATAATCGGACGATTCAAGTGTCAATTAACCACACAACATGTGGATAAAACAAGTAAACATGCAAGACACTCCCCCAAACTTAAATCAAATATTGTCCTCAATGTTTAAAAGAATCAAAAGGGAAAAAGTAAACTCCCCTGATCAAGACGCTTGCATGAGGGTTGAGGAAGGTCGGCCTTTGAAAGCTCCACTGTTGTAGGGTTCATCGCTCCAACTGAGTACCTAGCAAGAGAAGAACGCAAATAAAATAGTCGACACGAGAGATACTAAATGCACAAACTGAAAATAAACAAAACTAAATAGCAAAAGGATACGCTTGGGTTGCCTCCCAAGAAGCGCTGATTTTTAGTCGTCGGCTTGACCATCAGAAGCAACCATCAAAGAGTGGCTGCCGCCCATAGTAAGTATCGTATGATACCACAAATGGGTCTTCATTCAGTATGCCCTCAAGCTTGGCAAGATTATAATAGTGTAAGCTCGTTGCTCCAACAACTTTCTTCATGAAATGGTAGGCATGAGGGAATGATTCTTGAATTGGCTTCATATCTTGGAGGATATATTGTGGTGATGTTGGCATCCATGGGAAATACGGATCCACATATGGCATAGAACATGTCTCCATCGATGGGCTTAAGTCAGAATCTTCGAAGGTCTCTTCCTTTTCCAACATCACTCTCGAGTGTAGCGATTCTATAGGAGCAGTTCATGTACAACACTACAAAGGGAGAGACGGAGTTACGAATCGACAACACGATTCAACATCGCTTGTTTATGCGTATTTCTAAACTTAGTTTGTTTCTATTTAATGTTCTTATGCTTTTGATGTTGAAATACATGATATTGCATTTGATATTAAATATGTTGCTAGGCTAAGTTTATTGTCAAGATTTAGGGGATCCTATGTTATGAACCCATGATTTAATTTTAATGTTTTGATTGATTCTTTTTTATCTAAGTGTATAGACCATTGTTCTTCATGCTTTTAAGGGTTTGGCCATCCTTGAATGATATTAAATTACAATTGAGATCTAGAGATAAAATTGGAATTTGATATAGTGATTTATGCCGTGGATTTCAGACTGAGATCGAGAGATAAAGTCAAATACATGTGTGATAGTAATAGATTTACCAAAATCGAAGGCTAGAAGTTTTCATAGATCGATTTACAATATTAATTGTTCAATAAGGGTACGAGAGTGGCTTATTGTTACGTTAGTATTAGATTTGTTATAGCCGAACCAAGGTATATCAAGTGAATTAGGAAAACTCGTCACCTTAGATTGTTTGAATTAATTCTTAACTAGTAGGCGAATTGTGGGGGATTACATAGGTGAACCGAAAGTCTTGATAATTGTCTCTATTGATTTTATTCTCACTCTCTATTGTTTGTTTGGATTTATTATTGAGTTAATTAGTTAAATAAATTAATTAGTTATAACCAATTTTCGTAGGCTAAATATTGTTAAACTAGTGGAGTTTGGTACTTATTTCCTAGTCCTCGTGGGATCGCAACTCGTACTTCTAATTTCATTATACTAAAACTTGACACCGTGCACTTGCGGTATAGAATCGATACATTGGAAATAACTGTTTAAAATAAAAGCGATCACCTGTCCCAATAGAAACAGCCCCCACACGCGGTGAGCATACCAACAACACCATCTCAATAACCGCAATATCACAATCATAGTTTACATAATATAAAACTGTAAACGTAAAAGATACTCCCTGTATAGTATCGTTATCATATGGGATCCCCCGTGCTGTTCATGTTCTCACAATAGCCAAAACCATCAAATTCCCAAAATCAGTTAATCATTACATTGATTAACTATGCCCATGCTCAAACCATTAATTCTATAATCAGTTATAATTAAATCATTACTCTAATGATTTATAGATATCACATATATCTCGACAATGATTCCACAGTTCTATCACATCATATCTCATCGCTCGCTCAACAGCAGCGGCATTCTATTCTCTCGCACGCTCAACAGCGGCGGCATCATAATCGATGTTCGCTCAACAGCGACAACATCATAACCATTGCTCGCTAAATAGCGGCACCACATAATTCTCAATGCACATCTAAATGATTGCAACAACCATATATTATTAATGCACATTACAATAATATATCTAACTATGATTGTACATCATACGTACCTTATCCAATAGCAAGTGTCAATCCTTGCCTTTGCCCCGAGATCCGGTGAATTATTCGCTAAATACAGTAAATAACTCACAATTAATTAAAAGTACTCAACCACATGCTCAAGCATGGACTCGACCTCAATATACATCATTAATCATGATGATTAACCATTTAAAAGGCTTGAGCAAAGCATGCATCGATTCCATGACCAACCAATATTTTTCACAAAAACTGGCCTCTCGATCGATCGGCCAAAGGCTCTCGATCGTCAATTCCATGACCAACCAACATTTTTCACAAAAACTGGCATCTCGATAGATCGGCCAAAGGCTCTCGATCGATCGAGAGCCGTAGAAAATTTACCACCAAAATTAATCTTCGCTCGATCGATCACCCGACCTTCTCGATCGATCGCCCGCTTTGCTTGATCGATCGAGCACACTGTTCATCGTCGTCAAATTTCGTTAACGACGCGCGATCGATCGATGGCCCCTTGCCGATTGATCGGCTAGCCCTGTATCAGCCCGAAATGGTGTTTGACAGGCTAAAACCCCTAGAATAATAATCCCAACACCTAATACACCCCAAACCTCAACAAGGAACCAAAAATCCTTCCCAAAGCATAACAACCAAAAATCTCCAAAATCCAAAACTCAATCCCAACCATATACTTAACCAAATACCATAAAAAGACTACCAATATGAAGATAAAAGCGAGGGGAAGAATCTTACCCAATTATCTTCGAGAACTTTGGCCCCAAACCCGAGCCTAGCTCAATTCTTCCATGGGAGAAGAAAGGGGGAAAAGGGAAAGGGGAGGGAGGCGTGGAGTGAGGGAGAGAAGTGAGGTGGGGAATGGTTGAACACGGAGGCCACTTGGTATATATACTACCAAGGCTCCAAAAACTCGAGTTTCAACTACTCGCACCCTGACTCATTAAAAATCATATGTGTTCAATAATTATCTCTCACTCACTATTTTCATTACCAACCTCAATCCAAAGATCTCAAGATTCCAGATCCCACTACCAACACAAATCCCAAGGTTAACACCTAAATGAGAATAAATCTCAACCCTTGAATCCAACAACCCCGATACCGGATTAAAATCCTCGGGAGTCTCAACACCGTAATTATTTAATAATTACCACCATTAAAATCCATTAAGGATCATAATCACTCCGGGATTAACATGATAATTTTCGGATATCACATTATCCCCCACTAATAAAATTTCGTCCTCCAAATTTGCACATGCGTACCTCAAGTACCACCAAGACCTCGCAATTCGACTCGAATGCGCAGTATCGAATCATGAACACACCATGAACGACACACCAACTACGAGGATACTGACCTCGCACCGAATTCTGGAATGGAGTTATCCTCCCAAACCATCACAACCTTACAAGATGTTAACATAACTCGATGTTAACTAACCACGGTAGTCAGTCAACCTTAACTGCTAACTACTCGAATCATTCCTGATTCCAACATAGATATCACATCAATGATACGATGCCAAATACACATTATTACAAAGGAGACCACCGGTATACAACAGTATACCATACTAATCTCGATTTTCGCTCTCCATCCATCTCCATCCAAGGAGTAGTTGCACCACTTGCACCACTTGCAACCCTTATCGGGCAACCCACAGCCACCGATCAATACAAAATACATCCTCACAGATGTCCATATCCGTGTGTTCCAACGAATCACATCTTAGTTCTAACACACTACCGAAAACTCCACAGAGTCTCAAAATCCCATAGAGAACATGCAAGAAAAACAATCAATTGCATTCTCACCACTTGTGTCTAAAACGACACCAAACGAATTCGAATTTTTGTCATCCCTTGTTTACACTTAGAATCAGTCATTTAATACAAGGACACTATCGAATTCACCAGTAAAGAACAGTCTTGACCCAAAACACGATAACCTCTTGTCAAAAGAGAGTCTACCAAATCTCACAATTTATTCCTCAGAATAAATTGTCTCATCGAGGTTACCAACCTCAAGGATACCACAATCTCTTACCATAGATTTGTGAATCCAATCATAACAATGTTGGCCCACAAATATACATACCGATATATATACATTGATGCCAAATTAACCGCAATCGACTTGGGTGTCTCTAATCATACTCACAAGCCCACAAACACGATTGTCAATTGCTCAATTATTCTCACTCGGTGGAGAATAATGATTGACGAATCCATGACTAATGGTGTGAATTCAACATCAACACCATGTGCACCTACTCATCGAATCACTCAAAGATTCCCAACAGGTATATCAATACCTCATCCTCCCTCGCAAGGAAGGTGCCATGCCTCCATGACTTTCCAATCTCGAACCACCGTTCGGATAATCTGGATACATTTATACTGAAATGTATCCCTGAACCAACAAATACACAACCGGTTCAGGATAGTGTATCCATGCCACTATCACCAATCATTCTCAAACCCGTATACACGACGTATACAATTCCAACAATTCCGTACTAATATCATAGTACTCAACATTCTAGAGCATCTCTCTAGGTACATCTCCTATTACGTCTCACAAATAATGTAAAGCCATTACCCAATCCACCACCAGTAACGCTTACCATGGTTGATTCAGAATCAACTAGCAACCGATACCAACCATTTCTACAACAGTATTGTTCCAAATTTCTCCAAGAGACACAATCGATAAAGTAGTGTTACCACACTAACTATATCCCAAAACTCTGGTTACGTCTCATCATTGCATCCTTAATGCAAGAATTCTCAATTAGAGGTAACAATAACTTGTTAACCCTCACGTTGGTGCTCCCGACCAATCTGAGCTGAAAGCTCCCTTGAGGTATCTCTCACCTCAACTCAAAGGCAACAAGTGACTATACGAGTCCACTACCAACTCTCATCGTATCATCGTATGATTCACCACACTGGGTTCCGATAAGCAGTATAGTGGCGACAACAAATTCACTGTATCACTACAACAATAATTCATCTTACATGGTGGTGTGCGTTTATCGTGTACTCCCAAATTAACCCCACTCAATCCTCAAGATTGATAACACTTATGTAGTAGTGTGAGTAGGGATCAATCCCACGATGAGGTGTGAATTCTTGTGTTAATGAAATCAAAGAACAAAACAATTAAAAGATGGGGTTGTGAGTGAATTATACTAATTAAAATTAAAAACTAACGATTAAACTAATAAGCGATTCTTGGTATCAGTCGGCTCTACCTCAGATATTATCATCTATTTCATCGATTCACAAAAGACTCAATTTTACTTGAATATTCATCAATTGGAAATCTAATTCCTCCCTCACCTTATTCATAGTCAATTTGTGACGGCCAGCCCCAAATGGGTCGCCCGCCGTATTCAATTGCTTGAATACAAGGCTTCACTCGAATCGAAACTTAATTATCACTTTGAACTTATGTTTAGCGGAAACGTTTTAATTCTTATCGGATGTTTGACTTAATAATTTTTACACGTGACTTTTATCTTAGAAAAATTCTGGTAGAGTCTCCTCTAAAAAATTGTGCCATGTGATCTACCATATCACTACCACCACAACACCAAAATCGTAAAAACCATAAATAAACTGAAATAAACCTCAAATACCAAAAATCCAACTGAAACATAAATAAATGTTTCATGTCCTCAAAATAAGCTTAACATGTCAACATACTCAAGACTTCATAATAAATCTAAATATTCTCCGCATCGTCTAAGTCTTCAACTCCATCTGTAATATGTCACATTACAGGTAAATGTAAGTTGCAGCATTTCATAGTAAGCATAATAAACATTTGATAAAATATCAAAAACATCATTTTTCATAATGTGACTAAAAATAATAAACTTTCATATCAAAATAACTTTCACACATATATGGTTTAATCCGAGCAGTCAACGGAACTAAATTTCATAAAACAGAATCATAACGGAAATAACTGCACAGATAACCAACGAAACATAACGGAAACGAATAACCATATCATATAATGTCTTAACATTATAGAATTAATCATTAAACATAGCCTGTAGTGAAACAAATACATACTCAAATACGGATGTGACACAATGATATCATTCCGGACTATACTCGCTGGAAGGGTATCGACAGATATTATACCCCCTCTGTCTTCGGGCAAAACAGAATGCGTTTCTTTATTCTCGTCGCCAACGAGCCGAAAGTATGCGCGTTTTTATCCTCGTCGCAATGCTAGACACAACGAAACAAAATGTCCACAGTTCACAAACTTCAAATCGTATTCACCGAATCAAGACAAACATGGCATTTCAAAAGTAGTTTTTCACACACAATAAAATATTATTCAAAATTCTATTTTTCAACAAAATACATTTCTTATCAAAAATCATCCTTCAAAATAAATCTTGCATGCTTACTATCCAAAAATCATTTCAAAAATAAACAATACGAGATACTTAAAATAATTTGCGGAAAATTGCAACTTCCTTTACGTACTTCGAAGCTTCTTAACAATGCTCAAGCTACAAACTTCCCACAAACTCCAAGATATCAAGGATTTCCTATTACCCATTTCAACATTATCAAAAACCATATTCATTTAACTTGATTCTATAACAACCTAACATAATCATAACTTATATGCAAACTTAGGTTCACTATTCAGATTACCAAAGCTTACAAGTATTTTTCCCAATGAATCAAGAAACAATTTGTATAATTAATATGCTCACAGAATTTCGAAACTTGTGATCTACCATTTTCAAAACAATATCATCTTCAAACACAAATTCTCAAATTCCAGCCTAAACCTTCGAAAAATATCATCTTCGAATATACACAACACTTTCGAACTTCAATCCTTAAGAAACATCAAATATGCAATTTCCAGTAATATTTTCGAAAATTCACTATCTCAGTTCTTAAAATTTCCAGTAGCAAATGTCGAACTAAATTTCAGAAAATTCTTCGAATTTCCAATTCTTAAAAAAAATTGTGTTCTTGACAAAAAAATTAAACCAATAGACTTCCAATAATCCATCTACACTAACCTAGCCAAATTAAAACCCAAAAACAGAAATTAAAATCAAAAACAGAAAAAAAATTCGAAACATATACATCGAATTTCATACCTATTTTTTTACGATTTCTGTCCCAATTCCGATTTCCTCGTTGTTGCTTGCAACCACTCGAAATTGGAACTAATCTCCGAACTAAAAATCGAATTTTACAAAAAAAATCTGAAAATTTGTTTTCGGAACAGACAGAAATGGTTTCTTGTTGGTAGAGCTAAATAACTAATTGATTAACATGGTGAGGAGGTGAAAGGGTGAGGGAGATGAAGAGTGAACGACGAAATGAAACGGACAAGAAGCGAAGGAGAAACGGACGAGCAGTGAAGAAAGCAGACAAGCGAAGAAGAACAGAACGTCGAAGAGGAAAACAACAATTCTGATAAATTTGATAAATGAAGTTCGGTCCTTATTCTTTATTACTATTATTATTATATAAAAAAATATTATTATTATTATTATTATTATTATTATTATTAGATATTCTTATTAGTTATTTATTATTATTAATATTATAATTTATATCTTGCACAATATTTGGGTCAATAAATTCCTTAAAAATTGTGCCATTACAATCTCCATACATTCTAAAAAGTTTCGTCCTCGAAACTTGTATCACGTTTTATATCTAGATACTTAGCATATAGTTCTTCTTCTTTTTCTCATGTTGCTTCATCAGGTGAATGATTGCTCCATTGAACCTTAACAAAAGGAATTATCTTAGTTCGTAGAATTCTCTCTTGACGGTCGAGTATCTTGATAGGATATTCTGAATATGTGCATTCCTTGGATATCTCAATCTCTGTTGCTTTAAGCACATGACTTTCATCTGGAACATACTTCCTGAGCATCGAGACGTGAAATACATTATGTACTCGGTCTAGTTCCGGAGGTAGAGCAAGTCGATAAGCCAAAGTTCCTATTCTTTCCAGAATTTCATATGGTCCTATGAATCTCGGACTTAACTTCCCATGCTTACCAAACCTCATTACTCCTCTGAATGGTGATACTTTCAAGTATACTTTATCCCCTTGCTGAAATTCTAAATCTCGTCTGCGAACATCAGCCCAACTTTTCTGTCGACTCTGAGCTGTAAGTAACCTCTGTTTGATGATGGACAAATTCTCATTCGTGAGTTTGATCAACTATGGTCCTTCCAATACCTTCTCTCCAACATCAAACCAACACTGAGGTGTTCGACATTTCCTTCCATACAAAGCTTCAAATGGTGCCATTTGAATACTGGATTGATAGCTGTTATTGTACACAAACTCTGCCAGTTTCAGATGACGATCCCACTGTCCTTGAAAATCCAAAATACATGTTCTAAGTAAATCCTTAAGAATTTGAATCGTTCTCTCAGACTGTCCGTCCGTCTGTGGATGGAAAGCTGTGCTGTATTTCAAATTTGTTCCCAGCACAGATTGTAAACTCTTCCAGAATTATGATGTGAATCGAGCATCTCGATCTGATATGATACTGACTGGTATCCCATGCAAACACACCACTTGATCAATATAAAGTCGTGCTAAATCATTCATTGATGTTGTCTTCTTCATTGGTATAAAGTGAGCACACTTAGTAAGTCGATCAACAATAACCCAAACTGAATCTTTTTGTGTCGTAGTCTTGGGTAATCCGGTCACAAAATCCATAGTAATATGCTCCCATTTCCAGTTTGGTATGTCCAAGTTTCTCAGTGTTCCTGCTGGCTTTTATCTTCCAACTTTCACTTGTTGACACACTAAACACTTGGACACAAACTTTACGACATCTTGCTTCATTCCTGGCCACCAAAATAATTTCTTCACATCTTGATACATTTTATTCTGTCCTGGATGCATGGCCAGTAATGTCTGATGTGAATCCTGTAAGACTTCGCCCTTGAGTGTTGATACAGCTGGAACGAATAGTCTATCATTGAATCTCAAAGTCCCATCTTCATGCATTCTAAAATTTTCTTGATTTGATTGAGCCTTTTGTGATAAAGTCTGCCACATAGAATCCTTTGATTGTGCTTCCTTAATCCTGAGAATAAGATCAGGTTGTACCATGAGATTACACAACATCGTCGTCCCATTCTGGTCGTCTCTTAATTCGACATTCAGATTTAACTTTGACATCTCATCAACTAGTTTCTGTTGCGTAGTCAATAGCATTGATCCATGACTCTTCCTGCTTAATGCATTTGCTACCGCATTACTCCTTCCAGGTGATAGTGCAATTTCACATCATAGTCCTTGATCAGCTCTAACCATCTTCTCTGTCTCATATTCAACTCCTTTTGACAATATACTTCAAACTCTTGTGATCAGTGTAGATATCACATGTGGTTCCGTACAAGTAGTGTCGCCATAATTTCAATTCAAAAACAACTGCTGCCAGTTCCAGATCATGAGTGGGGTACCTTATTTCGTGTTCTTTCAACTGTCGTGAAGCATATGCAATCACCTTTCCATTTTGCATAAGCACACAACCTAACCCTTCTTTTGATGCATCACTGTAGATACAAAATCCTTCATGTCCATCTGGCAGTGTAAGGATTGGTGCCGACACAAGTAAATCTTTCAACTTCTCAAAACTTGCCTGACACTTAGAATCCCATTCAAACTTTACTCCCTTTCTAGTTAACTTTGTAAGGGGTAATGCAACTCGAGAAAATCCTTCCACAAATTTTCGGTAATATCCAGCCAATCCCAGAAAACTTCGAATTTCTGTTACTGATGTCGGAACTTTCCGATTGGTAATGGCTTGAATCTTTGTTGAGTCAACTCGGATTCCTTGAGTATCAATGATGTGTCCAAGAAATGATACAGAATCCAACCATAAGTCACATTTCTCGAACTTTGCAAATAATTGATGTTGTCGTAGTCTCTCCAATGTCATCTTCAAATGTTCTTCATGTTCTTCCTTTGATTTGGAATAGATCAATATATCATCAATGAATACTATGATGAATTTATCGAGCCATTCTCGGAATACGTGATTCATTAAAGCCATAAATGCTGCAGGTGCATTCGTAAGTCCGAAAGGCATCACCAGAAATTCATAATGTCCATATCTGGTTCGAAATGCAGTTTTGTGAATGTCCTGCTCTTTGATTCTGAGTTGATGATACCCTAGATCACAAGTCAATCTTTGAGAATATTTGTGCACCTTGCAATTGATCGAACAAATCGTCAATCCTTGGTAGCGGATATTTATTCTTCACAGTGATTCGATTCAATTCTCTGTAGTCAATGCACATTCTCCTGCTGCCGTCCTTTTTCTTTACAAACAGTACCGGTGCTCCCCAAGGTGACACACTAGGCCTTATGAAACCTTTATCTTGTAGTTCATTCAATTGTCCTTTCAATTCATTCAGCTCTGCTGGTGCCATCCTGTAAGGTGCCTTGGATATCGGTTCTGATCCCGGAATAATATCAATAGAAAATTCCGTGCTTCGAATTGGTGGCAGTCCTGGCAAATCCTCTGGGAAAACATATGAGAATTCTTTCACCGTTCAAATCTTATTTATTTTTGCTTCCACTTCAGAGACATTGCCACAAATTCGTTCATGCAAGCTCACGCCTTCATAACAGATCTCTTTACCCGAACTCGTTTGTAGGGTTATGATCTTTCGGTAATAGTCAATGCGAGCCTTTGCACTACTCAACCAATCCATTCCAAGAATTATATCAAATTCTTTCATGTTGATGATAAACAGGTTGGCTTTGAATTCTTCGTTTTCCACGATCAGTGTTACATCATTGCATACATATTTAATTGTGACTGTCTTTCCTAATGGACTCAATACTTGCATTAAATATAACAGTGGATTGAAGTACAAATCAAGTTTCTCCACACAGACTCAGAGATAAAGGAATTTGAAGCGCCAGAATCAAATAACACATAAACATCTTGATTCGGGAATTTAAATTTACCTCCGATCAATTCATGATCCTCTTCAGCACGGACCGCATACAATCTAGTTGGATTGCGTTGTTGTTGTCCACGTGGTTGATTTGTTCCTGAGGTTTGTTTCAGACTGGGACAATCTCTAATCCGATGATCTTTAGATCCACATTTAAAGCAACCTCCAGAGTTCCAGTAACATTCCCCAGTATGACTCCGATTACACTTGGGACAAACTTCATTCTTCTTAGTTTCAACGATCATCTGTCTGCGAGCTGGCGGTCTCTGATCTCTGTTTCTGAATTCAGGCTTTCTCTTTCGATTATGAGGAGTCTCTAGATTCCTCAGCTCAGATTCCACGAACAATGCCCTTTCCATGAGTATATCAAATTTTGTATCCATGAGAGGTGCTACTTTGAGCCTGATGCCAGTGCGAAGACCTTGTCTGAACCTTGTAATCTTGCTGTTCTCAGACAGTAAATACAAAGGACAGAATCTGCCCCGCTCTTGGAACTTCCTCAAATATTCCAGCACAGTCATATTCTCAGTTTGCCTCAGCCTCAAAAATTCATCTTCTTTAGCCATTCGGACAGCGTCAGGAAAATATTGTTGCAGAAATTTCTCTCCAAAAATCGTCCAGGTAATGGAGTTTCGTTCCATACTTACTTCCACTGAGGTCCACCAATGCTTTGCATTTCCTTCCAGAAATGAAGTCACCACTGTAACTTTTTCTCCATCGGCAATGTTTATGGCTTTCAGTAATTCTTCAATCTTGGTCAGCCATTCCTCAGCTTTCATTGGATCAGTCTCGTTTCCAAAGTACGGTGGTCGGAGTGCCCGAAATCTCTCAAATTCAGTCCTTCTCTGTGTTTCCGGCTGTAGTGGTGCCGAAACAACATTTTGTTGTAACACTCCAGCTATGATACGACATATGTTCGTGATGTCCACCTCATTCATTGATCCCACGTTTATATTTGGGACTCCATCTTGACCTTGATTCACATTCCTATCTTGACCATCTCCTGAGTCGCGATTCGAGTCCTGCTCATGGCTACCACTCTGATTGCTACTAGTTCTTCCTCTAGACATTTGAAATCTTAAAATGAAAGTGAAATTTATCGTAAGATTCGTAAACAAAGAAGATAGATAGTCAAACCTAAATAACTTCATTCTTAAGTTCAAAAGTCTAATACCAAACATATAACAAAGATCTAATCCAAACAAATAACAAAGATCTAATCCAAACTTATAAACTAAGGCTCTGATACCAACTGGGACGGCCCGCCCCAAATGGGTCGCCCGCCGTATTCAATTGCTTGAATACAAGGCTTCACTCGAATCGAAACTTAATTATCACTTTGAACTTATGATTAGCGGAAACGTTTTAATTCTTATCGGATGTTTGACTTAATAATTTTTACACGTGACTTTTATCTTAGAAAAATTTGGGCAGAGTCTCCTCTAAAAAATTGTGACATGTGATCTACCAGATCACTACCACCACAACACCAAAATCGTAAAAACCATAAATAAACTGAAATAAACCTCAAATACCAAAAATCCAACTGAAAACATAAATAAATGTTTCATGTCCTCAAAATAAACTTAACATGTCAACATACTCAAGACTTCATAATAAATCTAAATATTCTCCGCATCGTTTAAGTCTTCAACTCCATCTGTAATATGTCACATTACAGGTAAATGTAAGTTGCAGCATTTCATAGTAAGCATAATAAACATTTGATAAAATATCAAAAACATCATTTTTCATAATGTGACGAAAAATAATAAACTTTCATATCAAAATAACTTTCACACATATATGGTTTAATCCGAGCAGTCAACGGAACTAAATTTCACAAAACGGAATCATAACGGAAATAACTGCACAGATAACCAACGAAACATAACGGAAACGAATAACCATATCATATAATGTCTTAACATTATAGAATTAATCATTAAACATAGTCATGCTGTAATGAAACAAATGCATACTCAAATACGGATGTGACACAATGATATCTTCCAGACTATACCCGCTGGAAGGGTATCGACAGATATTATACCCCCTCTGTCTTCGGGCAAAACGAAATGCGTTTCTTTATTCTCGTCGCCAACGAGCCGAAAGTATGCGCGTTTTTATCCTCGTCGCAATGCGAGACACAACGAAACAAAATGTCCACGGTTCACAAACTTCAAATCGTATTCACCGAATCAAGACAAACATGGCATTTCAAAAGTAGTTTTTCACACACAATAAAATATTATTCAAAATTCTATTTTTCAACAAAATACATTTCTTATCAAAAATCATCCTTCAAAATAAATCTTGCATGCTTACTATCCAAAAATCATTTCAAAAATAAACAATACGAGATACTTAAATAATTTGCGGAAAATTGCAACTTCCTTTACGTACCTCGAAGCTTCTTAACAATGCTCAAGCTACAAACTTCCCACAAACTCCAAGATATCAAGGATTTCCTATTACCCATTTCAACATTATCAAAAACCATATTCATTTAACTTGATTCTATAACAACCTAACATAATCTTAACTTATATTCAAACTTAGGTTCACTATTCAGATTACCAAAGCTTACAAGTATTTTTCCCAATGAATCAAGAAACAATTTGTATAATTAATATGCTCACAGAATTTTCGAAACTTGTGATCTACCATTTTCAAAACAATATCATCTTCAAACACAAATTCTCAAATTCCAGCCTAAACCTTCGAAAAATATCATCTTCGAATATACACAACACTTTCGAACTTCAATCCTTAAGAAACATCAAATATGCAATTTCCAGTAATATTTTCGAAAATTCACAATCTCAGTTCTTAAAATTTCCAGTAGCAAATGTCGAACTAAATTTCAGAAAAATCTTCTAATTTCCAATTCTTAAAAAAAAATTGTGTTCTTGACAAAAAAATTAAACCAATAGACTTCCAATAATCCATCTACACTAACCTAGCCAAATTAAAACCCAAAAACAGAAATTAAAATCAAAAACAGAAAAAAAATTCGAAACATATACATCGAATTTCATACCTATTTGTTACGATTTCTGTCCCAATTCCGATTTCCTCGTTGTTGCTTGCAACCACTCGAAATTGGAACTGATCTCCGAACTAAAAATCGAATTTTACAAAAATAATCTGAAAATTTGTTTTCGGAACAGACAGAAATGGTTTCTTGTTGGTAGAGCTAAATAACTAATTGATTAACATGGTGAGGAGGTGAAAGGGTGAGGGAGATGAAGAGTGAACGACGAAATGAAACGGACGAGAAGCGAAGGAGAAACGGACGAGCAGTGAAGAAAGCGGACAAGCGAAGAAGAACAGAACGTCGAAGAGGAAACAGCAATTTTGATAAATTTGATAAATGAAGTTCGTCCTTATTCTTTATTACTATTATTATTATATAAAAAATATTATTATTATTATTATTAGATATTCTTATTAGTTATTTATTATTATTAATATTATAATTTATATCTTGCACAATATTTGGGTCAATAAATTCCTTAAAAATTGAGCCATTATACAATTAGTCCAAGCGTTCTAATTTAACTTTAATCAATCAATCAATCTCTATATGCACATTCAAGATTAAAATCATGACACCATTCAAAACTAGTGAGAAATGAATCTAAACAACATAAACACAAGTGGTTTATATAAATTTAGTCAATTGTTTTCCCTAAGAATTTAATAACACCAACAACAGGCAATTATCAATCTTAGTTGCTTCATAAATTTGATTAGTCAAACAATTATCAAATTTAGCATTGCATTACATGCAAGTTATTAGGTTGTCAATCCAATAAACAAACACAAATCATATCAATAAAATCAGAAAAATAGTGATATTCAATAAAATTGATAAACAAAAGCGTAAGAATCTCCCCAAGATAAATAAAATCCAAGGATTCGTCTTCTTCAACCAAGAACTAAAAACTAGCTAGACATAATCTAAGAAAACGATAAATAAAAACAAAGAAAAGAAAACTAATCCGATCTCCGCTTGTCGAGTTGTCAATCCCGCCTTCGTTTCGATCTTCGTAGCCGTCTTCAACAAATTTGAAAGAAAAATTGTAAAACTATCATAAACTACTCTACCCTAACTATCTAGATGCTTTAAGGTCTCATATTTCGAGTTTATAATGTTGGGGAGGCTTGGAGGATCGGTTAGAGTCCATGTGGGAATGAAAGAAATCAAGAATCCAAACTTTTCAAAACTCTGTTGGCGTAGCTACGCCTCAAAATGGCGTAAATACGCCTACTTCAATTCTTCATATTTGCATTTGCCGTAGTATTGGCGTATTTACGCCTCAAAATGGCGTAATTACGCATGTCTTCCATTTTTCTGGCGAGCTTTGTATTTTAGCCATAACTTTCTGATACAAACTCCGAATTTGATGAATCAGCTGTTCATGTGAAGATAACAGAAAGTTCTACAACTTTTATATGGAACGCATTTCCAAAACTTGGTTCAAACATATAGAAATTTGAGGAGAAAGTAGCAACATGTGTCTTGGATTCTGGTTTTTTCCTCTTTTCTCTACTTTATTCCTTCTTTCATCATTTTAGCTTGATTTCTTCACATTTTCCGACATTTACACAAATATACGATTAGGTAGCATATGTATCAATTTATCCATCAAAATATACCAAATTGTAGACAATTAAACGCAATAGATATGTCTATTTCTAGTCACATCAACTGGCTAGCAACTCGCATCCTCCTAAGGTTTATGCAAAACCTACCAACATATCATACGCTCAATCCTGGTATACAATACTGCACCATCAATTAGAGTAGCAGATCATCATCCAATATTTCTCTAATACCGATACACAAGGGACATTGCAATGTCCTTACTCACTCACAATTCAATTCTAATCCGTTAGGATCTATTTTCCATTCTCATGTGTATGTGTGACCATGTTCACCATACACCACATCGACATATGTATGTAGTTCCCTCGACAACTACATACACTACAAGTCGCTTGGCTGTAGCCAACTCAACGAGTATACCAAAGGCACCACTACTCGTATTGTGTGATGACCTGAGATTAGGGATGTTAATCCCGTAGTAGTTAATAACCCGTAAAGTTGTTTTACGTGGCAATTGGAGTTTAATCGAGGTGTTGGGCCTTCTGGGCTCGTCTATTTGAGTAGTTGGGATCGTTGGATCCCGAGGTTGAGATCGTATTCTCATTTCTGTGAAAACCTGTGAGTTTGGGTTTTTAGTGTAACTCAAAATCTCGGGTGCTTGGTGTGGGCACCGGTAGGGGGTTTTTGAGTTAGAGAGAGAATTTTTGAAAACAGATGATTTTTAATGAATCATGATGTATTTGTGGGGATATTAGTATTTCGGGGTATTTTTGCTATAAATACCAATTGAACCCAAAATTTTAAATTAAAATTCATTTCTTCACCTCATCCTCTCTCTCCCTCCCGCGACCCATTTCCCGTCTGGACAGCCCCCGCCGCTTCAGGCGCTTCGCCCGCCGCCGTCCGGCCGCCGTTCGGCGCGTGCGACCCGCCGCCGCCTTCGTCTCGTCGAGGCGCAGCTAACCCCTCCGGCAATTCGAAGTTTCATCGCGTTTTGAAGTCGGATTTTGCGAGGAAGCGGCGATCCCCAATTTCTAGGGTTCTTCGATTTTGGTCCGATTTCTTTCGATTTTCGATTGGGTAACCTCCCTTGCCCCTTTTTTGTCGTTGTTGTGTAATTCCCTGCCATTTTTGTGTTCGATTTGTTCGAATTATTGCTGTTGGTGGGAGGATTGGTTCGAATTTTTGGATGTGTGGGTGAAGTGGGTTCGAAAATTGTGATCTTTGGCAGGGGTGTGGTGATTCTTGTTAGTGATTGATTATTACATGTTTTAGTTGTATAAGGATGATTATTGTGTTCGAATTTTAGGGGTTTGAATTCGAATTTTGGGGATTTTGGCTCGGGGATGATGATTTCATTGTTAATTGATAAATTCATGTTTTAGATGAATTATGGTAATTATTTGGGTTGGATTTGTGTTGTTAGGGTTCGAAATTTAGGGGTAGTTCTTGAGCAATTTTTGATATCGTCTCATTCGATTTCCCTCCCTGTGTATGCCCTGCCCCGGGTCTTTTAAATGGTAAATTGTCGTGGGTTGACAATATTTTGAGGGTTATGGGTATACTTGAGCATGGGTTGCATGTTCATAAATAATTGTGAATTATTTATCGTGTTAGCACATCGTTCCTCGGAGCATGGAACTCGAGCAAGGTTTGGCTCGGACTTCGGAGATTTAAGGTACGTGCGACGTACGAGCATTACTTTATGTGAGCAATTGTGAAATGCATAATGTGTTGTAATTGCATTAGATGATTGTGGGTATGGCTATATATATATATATGTGTGTCGATATGACTATGGAACGACCTAGTCTTGATATCGCTGCCACAAGTGTGCGTAGTACTAGAGTAGTATGACCTTATAAGAGGTATGGGTACTGGGTTTATATGACTATTGTGAGACATGTGAGATGTCTAAATATAAATGAGAATTTGTAAAATAAAGGGTAGGGCATTTGAGATGCCTGAGAATGATCGTGGGATCATGTATTCATTGAAAGACATGTGAGATGTCTAAGTGAAATAGAGAAATTGTAAAATAAATGCTAGGCATTTGAGCTATCTGTGATTGGTAGCAAAGTTGAAAATCAGTATTAGATATCGAGATATCTATGTTTGCATGTATAATGAATTTGGAATCGTTAAGTATTGATACTTGAGAATCAGGCATGCTATGAGTTAAATCAATGTGTTGATTTACTGATTTATGATTTGATGAGTTTGATGATTGTGAGAACAGGGACAGTACACGGAACCCCGGATGAGGATGTTGCCATCCAGGGAGTATCATTTAAAATTCATTAATATTTACTTGTGTTGTAAATTATGAATTTCATTATTGTGATTATGAGGTTTTGTGTATTGGTATGCTCACCCCGTTGGGGGCTGTCTCTGTTGGGGCAGGTGAACAGGTGCATCGATGGCTATGGAGCTGGGCTCGAGCTGTTGATTGGATGTACTCACGGGATCGTGATACCAGGGCTTGAGGGAGCACGGTATCGTATATAGTACTTATATACACCCGAGATTTATATACACATTTATGATGCTCGCATGTGAGCACGGATATTCTTGTATATGGGTTGTATATAAAGGCATGAGCCTTTCTCTCTTTCATTATATGTTGCATGCAATTGTGGTAGAATTGCTAATGATATGAGAGTCGTTAGTGTATTGTGTGGGTGTTGAGACCCATTTATGTCGTCATATGTGTGGTGTCTTCCCTGGCTGGGAATTTACTTTGTGTACTATATTCTGTTGAGTATTGTGTATTCCCTGGCCGGGAATTATATTATGTGATGTGCTTGTGTTTTGGGATAGCTCAATTTATGGGGAGACTCTGCCCAAATTTTTATAAAAGTCCACAATGTAAAAAGTGGCAAAATGGGGATGGTAATGGGCAACTCTATGAGTCTATATGTTAGTAGAGATAATCTTATAACGTTGAACATTAAAGAAATTTTGTAGTTGCCATTCAATGGTAAAGTATCATCTGAGCTTCCCGATTGGCTTTTTATTGAAAGCATGTGCCACACATAGTGGTTAATACACTAATTAAGGGTTAAGGGCTTGGGGTCCTTACATTAGTGGTATCAGAGCAGTGGTTAGCTCTTTGGGGCTGTTAAGGGCCTATGAAGTTATTGATAGCACATATTTATGCATGATGGCATTAATGTTGTATGACACAACTAGTTGTTATGTGCTTTTATGATATGAAAAGTGGTGTTGCTAATCATTGTGATTGCAGGAATCGTGTAGCATGAGATGGGATGGCATTAATGGTGATGTCTGGCCCTTCATGTATTATGTGGAAAGGTGAGACGTACGGGCTTTGGACGGTAAAACGTGTTACACCTTTGATTATGTATATCGTGGGTAGTGAACCCTTACATGTGATGGTATATGTGAAATGATAGTGATATATTGTGATAATGGAATCAACTGTTGTGCTTGATTTTTGTGATAGATTTGATGAATGTTTCGGTAGCCTTTATCTCCGAGCGAGGGAGGTACTTGCCGCTGTCATGACTGAGCGAAGTAACACGCCGCTGTCATTGTCGAAGCGAGGGGTCCTAAAATTCCGTTGTTGTATTGGGACCGGAACAGTCACAATTCTAGTGATTAATGTGGAATATTGTGGATATAATTGGAAACGTGATATCGATCATTATATTGTGAATTGTGGTATTAACCTGGATGCAGGTACATGGAGCTAGTGGAAGTTCCGGTAGTTGTTATATTCGAGCGAGGGAGGTACTTGCCGCTGTCATATGAAGCGATGGTAATATGATATTTGCCGCTGTCATGTCTAAGCGAGGTATCATGCCGCTGTCATTGTCGAAGCGAGGGATATCATATGATGCCGCTATATGTCGAAGCGAGGGGTCCTAAAATTCCGCTGCTATAACAGGACCGGAACAACCACATTATCTATATTGATAGCGATGGTTCATGCCTCTATATCAATTGGCGATGGTTCATACCGCCAGATATATTGATAGCGATGTCTCATGCCGCTATATCGATTGGCGATGGTTCATGCCGCCAGATATATTGATAGCGATGGTTCATGCCGCTATATTGACTGGCGATGGTTCTTGCCGCCATGGATATTGATAGCGATGGTTTATTCCGCTATATTGATTGGCGATGGTTCTTGCCGCCGGATATATTGCTAGCGATGCCTCTTTCCGCTATTATGTGGACGATGATTCATGCTCAGGTGTATAGCGAGGTTTCATGCCACTTATTATATGACGAGGTATCATGCCGTCGATTCTATAGCGATGGATTGTGCCGCTATGTGCTCAGCACAGGATTTTGCCACCTTCGAGCGATGGGTGCTGACTACGCACTATTATCGAGCGACGGAGACAGGTATGCCGCTATATTGATAGCGATGAGGTATGGCATATTACTGTTTATTTAGCACTATTGTGGATAGTATGTGTTGATTTGCTATATATGCCATGCATTTGATGATGAGATTATAGATGTCGTGTATTGACAGGTAACATCGTATGTTTGACAATGTTAATTGAATGTCATGTGTTGACATATGCCGTCACGGGATGACGATGACATAGTGGATGTTCTATGTAGACGTGTAGCGTCGTTTTGATGATTAATACATTTATGTTATGTATTTAGTTGTATAGTTGAGTGCCGATGGTGAGCACATGGTAGAGTCTGGGTCACTAGTTGACGAGACCTTTCGTCGAGCAATGATACCCTTGGGTATGCTCGTTAATTTGGCTAGGGCCAAGTGATTGGTGGTAAGAGTAGTCATTGAGGAAACTACTCGCTTGTGTTGTGATGTAGGGTAGACATGGTTGCACCCACCCTGAGGGTGTGGGATAAGTCTTCTCGGATTATGATTGTATCATAAGTGAGCAAGGACACTGGGTTGCCCATTGTGCTTGGTATTTTAGAGATATGTTGGGCGATGACCCATTACTCTAACAGTTTGTACGGTATGGCATATCGAGATGGAACATATGGTTTGTTGGTGGACCTGATATGAACCTATGGAGACAGCCCTTTGCTAGCCAGATATCGTAGTGATGATATAGTGTGCTTGTTGGGGCCATGATACTGCTCGTTGGAATCAGGTTTGGCAAATCGTAAAGTGATACGATGTGGATTATGGTGGACTTTAGTAGTCACCACGTCATTTGAGGTTGAGGTTGTGCATGCCTCACTGAAACGTGTATACGTTGATGTTAAATTTTGGTGAGACTTGTCTGGGACAGCTCATAATGTTGAAGTACCAACAAGAGAGTCATCAAGTCGTTGTTGACTCGATCTGGGGAATCCGTGTACTTGGGATGCAATGGGTGTTATTGTATCCAGTTTTTCTTTCCGAACGGTGGTTCGAGACTTGTGGATCTCGAGTTCGATGGCTCTTCCCTTGTGTGGAAGGAGGTAGTATTATACCTATTTGGGAATCTTTGAAAGATTCGGTAAGTTGGTACGTGTGGTGTTGATTTTGGGAATCACGCCGTGTTATTGATCGTCGATTATCATTCTCCACTGCAATGGAATGACTCAGAATTAACAGTTGTGTTTAGGGGCTTAGGGGTATGTTGTAGATACCCGAGCCAAGTGCATTGAGTATGCATGTGATGTCAGTGCTTAGGCAGGTATACCGGTGGGTGTACGGATGCTAGTTTTTGACTTCTTTTTTGTCAAGCATAGAGTTATGCTATTTTGGATGGCTAAATCTCTGATGAGAGATATTGAACACCTTGAGATTGGGAATCTCCATGTCACGATAATTATGAGAATCAATCGTGTAGTTAGTTGACTCCCTTTGAGGAGGGATTATCTTGTGTGGGTTGAGGTGTTTCCTGGTTGGTGTTTCCCTTCGAGTCATGCGATAGCCTTCCCAAGTTTGGATTGTTAAATCCTAGGATTATCAAGGGATGGAAGGAATTCGGATTTATTGGGTGTCGCTGTCGACACAAGCGTTGAGGATGCAATGTATTTATTGCATGTCCTTCCCGGATTTGAACTCTGTGGAGTCTCGATGGTTTATTTATGATCAGGATGTGATCCTTGGAATATCCGGAGGTGGACATCTTGTGAGATGTCTTTTGTGTGAATCTGTGGCCGTGAGTTGCCCAAATTGAGTTGCAATGATGCGACTGCTCATGTGATGGAGGAGGTTTGAAAGTGGAAACCAGGTTTGGTATGTGTACACCATGGTATGCTAATGTTTCCCTCGTAACGATGTATGTTAGACAACGTGAGTCACGATAGAGATGTCTTTGAATGATATCTACGATGGAATCGAGAGCAATTTGAATCCTTGCAGTTTCAGCTGAATAACTGCTTTTGGGTTGTTAGCGTTGAGTTGTGCTGACGCTCTTTGACGTTATGATGGAATTGGGAGTCTATTCCACTCCAGAGTTTGACACGAGATCAACGTTCTCACGGTTGAGGTGTCATTCATGATGCATTCTTACTAGTTGTATTGGAACTAAGGATGACTGTCCGATCTACGGTCGTAAGTATTGGTTGTTTTGCAGTCATGAGGGACTGACTTTTGGGATGAACCGCATCGAGGTACTTTTTGCCTCTTGGGTGATGAGTTGGTGTTGGTTTTGGTATGTCGCTCTGTTTCAGAGTTCGATGTGAGATAAGTATTCTCGAGGTTTTTAAGACGATTCTGATATGGTCAGGAATCGAGGTTATGACTTCTTGTAGTTGTGTAGCCCGGGTGTTACGTGATACACCGGTGCTAATTTCGAGGACGAAATTCTTTTAGTGGGGGATATTGTGATGACCTGAGATTAGGGATGTTAATCCCGGAGTGTTAATAACCCGTAAAGTTGTTTTACGTGGCAATTGGAGTTTAATCGAGGTGTTGGGCCTTCTGGGCTCGTCTATTTGAGTAGTTGGGATCGTTGGATCCCGAGGTTGAGATCGTATTCTCATTTCTGTGAAAACCTGTGAGTTGGGTTTTTAGTGTGACTCAAAATCTCGGGTGCTTGGTGTCGCCGCCTTCGTCTCGTCGAGGCGCAGCTAACCCCTCCGGCAATTCGAAGTTTCATCGCGTTTTGAAGTCGGATTTTGCGAGGAAGCGGCGATCCCCAATTTCTAGGGTTCTTTGATTTTGGTCCGATTTCTTTCGATTTTCGATTGGGTAACCTCCCTTGCCCCTTTTTCGTCGTTGTTGTGTAATTCCCTGCCATTTTTGTGTTCGATTTGTTCGAATTATTGCTGTTGGTGGGAGGATTGGTTCGAATTTTTGGATGTGTGGGTGAAGTGGGTTCGAAAATTGTGATCTTTGGCAGGGGTGTGGTGATTCTTGTTAGTGATTGATTATTACATGTTTTAGTTGTATAAGGATGATTATTGTGTTCGAATTTTAGGGGTTTGAATTCGAATTTTGGGGATTTTGGCTTGGGGATGATGATTTCGTTGTTAATTGATAAATTCATGTTTTAGATGAATTATGGTAATTATTTGGGTTGGATTTGTGTTGTTAGGGTTCGAAATTTAGGGGTAGTTCTTGAGCAATTTTTGATATCGTCTCATTCGATTTCCCTCCCTGTGTATGCCCTGCCCCGGGTCTTTTAAATGGTAAATTGTCGTGGGTTGACAATATTTTGAGGGTTATAGGTATACTTGAGCATGGGTTGCATGTTCATAAATAATTGTAAATTATTTATCGTGTTAGCACATCGTTCCTCGGAGCATGGAACTCGAGCAAGGTTTGGCTCGGACTTCGGAGATTTAAGGTACGTGCGACGTACGAGCATTACTTTATGTGAGCAATTGTGAAATGCATAATGTGTTGTAATTGCATTAGATGATTGTGGGTATGGCTATATATATATATATGTGTGTGTGTCGATATGACTATGGAACGACCTAGTCTTGATATCGCTGCCACAAGTGTGCGTAGTACTAGAGTAGTATGACCTTATAAGAGGTATGGGTACTGGGTTTATATGACTATTGTGAGACATGTGAGATGTCTAAATATAAATGAGAATTTGTAAAATAAAGGGTAGGGCATTTGAGATGCCTGAGAATGATCGTGGGATCATGTATTCATTGAAAGACATGTGAGATGTCTAAGTGAAATAGAGAAATTGTAAAATAAATGCTAGGCATTTGAGCTATCTGTGATTGGTAGCAAAGTTGAAAATCAGTATTAGATATCGAGATATCATGTTTACATGTATAATGAATTTGGAATCGTTAAGTATTGATACTTGAGAATCAGGCATGCTATGAGTTAAATCAATGTGTTGATTTACTGATTTATGAGATTTGATGAGTTTGATGATTGTGAGAACAGGGACAGTACACGGAACCCCGGATGAGGATGTTGCCATCCAGGAAGTATCATTTAAAATTCATTAATATTTACTTGTGTTGTAAATTATGAATTTCATTATTGTGATTATGAGGTTTTGTGTATTGGTATGCTCACCCCGTTGGGGGCTGTCTCTGTTGGGGCAGGTGAACAGGTGCATCGATGGCTATGGAGCTGGGCTCGAGCTGTTGATTGGATGTACTCACAGGATCGTGATATCAGGGCTTGAGGGAGCACGGTATCGTATATAGTACTTATATACACCCGAGATTTATATACACATTTATGATGCTCGCATGTGAGCACGGATATTCTTGTATATGGGTTGTATATAAAGGCATGAGCCTTTCTCTCTTTCATTATATGTTGCATGCAATTGTGGTAGAATTGCTAATGATATGAGAGTCGTTAGTGTATTGTGTGGGTGTTGAGACCCATTTATGTCGTCATATGTGTGGTGTCTTCCCTGGCTGGGAATTTACTTTGTGTACTATATTCTGTTGAGTATTGTGTATTCCCTGGCCGGGAATTATATTATGTGATGTGCTTGTGTTTTGGGATAGCTCAATTTATGGGGAGACTCTGCCCAAATTTTTATAAAAGTCCACAATGTAAAAAGTGGCAAAATGGGGATGGTAATGGGCAACTCTATGAGTCTATATGTTAGTAGAGATAATCTTATAACGTTGAACATTAAAGAAATTTTGTAGTTGCCATTCAATGGTAAAGTATCATCTGAGCTTCCCGATTGGCTTTTTATTGAAAGCATGTGCCACACATAGTGGTTAATACACTAATTAAGGGTTAAGGGCTTGGGGTCCTTACATATTGTTTACCACAATACGTGCCGCAGTACACTTATCTGTACGGCATGACCATTTATCCATCGATCAATCTGCTCGGCATAATGGTCTCGTCAACCTTTGACGCACACACCACCTTATGTCAACTAGTGGCACTCAAATCATACAATTTAACACATACCTCTATATATGTATTATTCATCGCAACGCGGCACAAGTCAATCCTCGTCTTCCATACCGTACCATCGCAAAATATATCATCAACCTGTGACGGTACATGTCAACACATGACATCCACAATATCCCCGTCAACTCGTGATGGTACACGTCAACACATGACATCCACAATATCCTCGTCAACTCGTAATGGTACATGTCAACACATGACATCCACAATATCCTCGTCAACTCGTGACGGTACATGTCACCACGTTACATCCACAATATCATCGTCAACCCATGACAGTACATGTCAACACATGACATCAACAATATCATCGTCAACCCGTGACCGTATATGTCAATACATGACATCCACAATTCCTCATCAACTCGTGACGGTATATGTCAATATATGACATCCACATTTATTGCTAACACAATGGCAATATAATATTACTCATCGCTAATGTAATAGTGGCGCATCTATATGCATCGCCCAACGGTGATATACAATCCACACTCATCGCTCAATGGAGTTATAATCACTCGCTACATATATAGCGGTATCACATCATCGCTACGTATACAACGATATCACATCATCGCTATGTATATAGCAACATCATCCATCGCTACGTATACAGCGGCATAATCCATCGCTACGTATACAACGGCATAACCATCGCTACGTATACAACGGCATAATCCATCGGCATAACCATCGCTACGTATACAACTGCATAACCATCAGCGGCATAACCATCGCTATGTATATAGCGGCATACTCCATTGCTACGTATACAACGACATAACCATCGTGGCATTATACATCGCTACGTATACAGTGGCATAAACATCGCTACGTATACAGTGGCATAATCTATCTCTACGTATACAATGGCATAACCATCGCTACGTAATCAGCGGCATATCATGGACTCAAGAGGTGACTCACATGTATGTAGCACTTTGTTCCTTTCGGACTCAAGAGGTGACTCACATGTATGTAGCACTTTGTTCCCAAACTCATCGATTCGACATGACAGAGGCATGCATCATCGCTTCGACACGACAGTGGCATTTACATAATATCCCTTCGAATTATCGGCTGCTCAATGATATCCCTCGCTTCGAAATATCAGCGACCCGTTCTACGATATGCTAGCGGCAAATATCCTGATACAGCGCTCGACAAGACAACGACAAATATCATGCATAGCGGCTCAATGATATCCCTCGCTTCGACATACTAGCGACTCACGCTACAGTAAGACAGCGGCAAATATCCTGATCCATCGCTGCTCAATATACTGCATCAATACAATGATCTCAATATGCACAATTAATACAACAATTCACAAGTCCTACTACGTTATATCAGCGGCTCAATAATATCCCTCGCTTCGAATTATCAGCGGCTCAATGATATTCCTCGCTTCGACATACTAGCAACTCATGCTACAATATGACAGTTGCAAACACCCTGATTCATCGCTTCATAAGACAGCGGCAAATATTCTAATCCATCGCTAATCGATATACCTGTAGCAGTACAATAATTGCAATACATTCATATATATGCCCATGGAAATATAAAGCATCATCACATCATGATAACAAATCAATCTCAATGTATGCATATACATGTATCCTATAATCATAATGCAACCATACTTGGTTATCACATCATCTGCCGTCACCTATTGACGATCCCACACTGTCTATCATTCTCTATCCTCAGACAGTGCATCACGTTTCTCATTCCCTGATTTTCCTACAAAATCAGATTTCTTAGCACTTATTACATAAAGTGCAAATCATTTACAGGCTAAAACTCCCATAATAATAATCCCAACACCTAATACACCCCAAAACCTCAACAAGGAACCATAAATCTTTCCCAACATAACAACCAAAAATCCAAAACTCAATCCCAACCCTATACTTAACAAAATACCATAAACAAGACTACAAATACGAAGATAAAAGCGAGGGGAAGAATCTTACCCAATTATCTTCGAGAACTTTGGCCCAAAACCCTCAATTCTTCCATGGGAGAAGAAAGGGGGAAAGGGAAAGGGGAGGGAGGCGTGGAGTGAGGGAGAGAAGTGAGGTGGGGAATGGTTGAACACCGAGTCCACTTGGTATATATACTACCAATGCTCCAAAAACCCGAGTTTCAAATACTAGCACCCTGACTCATTAAAAATCATCTGTGTTCAATAATTATCTCACACTCACTATTTTCATTACCAACCTCAATCCAAAGCTCCCTAGATTCCAGATCCTACTACCAACACAAATCTCAAGGTTAACACCTAAATGAGAATAAATCTCAACCCTTGGGTCCAACAACCCCGATACCGGATTAAAATACTCGGGAGTCTCAACACCATAATTATTTCATAATTACCATCATTAAAATCCATTAAGGATCATAATCACTCCGGGATTATCACGATAATTTTGGGATATCACAACCACCTCCTACTGGCCGATGTAGGGCACAGTCGAGACCTTCAAGCAGCCGTCCTACTGGACCATCATGATCTTCTGCTGCAGTACCTACATCTGTCACATTGGACTCCCTCCAACGAGATCTCCACACATACGCCTGGAACAGAGGGACATATGAAATGTGCAAAGGGAAATCCGCTTGGATCAACAGCAGATGAATCAGCGCCATATGGAGTTCATGCAATATCAATGTGCATGGACACTGTCTTGGCCCAGGGTTTCCCAGCTATCCACTTCCCACCATAGCCAGACTTCCCACCACAGCCTGCTTTTGCACCATACCATCTATACCAGTCATACCCATCCGGATGAGCCATACTACCCAGTCCCCACCACCGGAGCATGATGAGGACGACGATCACTGATGATCGTCGTTGAGGTATGTGTTTTGCTATTGCACTTATTGATTACTGTACATTGAGGGCAATGCACGTACTAAGTTTGGGGTGTTTACTGATAGCTGCTCATGTATATTGATTTGTTCTTGCATGGGACTAAGTTGTTCTTGAGCACATCTAAAAAAACAATTTGTGGAGAATGAGTTCAACTTAAAAAATAAATGAATTAGAATTTCAACTGTAGTACATGATGAGATTATTTCTCATCTCAACTAGAGTCTTGAAGATTTTTACTTGTTTGTGAATATCCTTGGTTGAGTTAATACTTCAAAATTGAGGAACATTTTGGGCACTTTTGAGTCATGATTGAGTGAAATATATGTTGGAAAGTGAGAATTTTTGTTAACTATGATTTGTCTTGAGCATCTTAGAGCACTCTAGAACCTATTTGAGGGCACTTGGAGGCGAAATTTTATAATTATGAACTTGACTTGGACATGATTTAGGCGATCTTTGGAACGTTTTGAGCCTTTCGAGCCTACCCTGTCTATATTTCCCGCTAGTGTCCACTTTTGACCTTAATTGAATAACATGGAAATTAACCTCCATTCGACTTTTATTTATGAAACTCATTATATCTACCTTTAATTGAGCCTAAAAAAAATTATCATTACCTTAAGGGAGTATAATGAATTTCATGAGCGAACTATGTTATGAGCTATTATGTTATTCACGAACTATGTTCTGGGCTATTACAAGAAAAAAAATTCAATGTCTATTGAATAAGGAAAAAGAAAGGCAAAGTAAGAAAACAACATAGTTACGTGTTGATGAACCACGTGGAGGTCCTACATTGACCATGTTTCGTAAAATCTAATAAAGCCCATGGTCATCAAAGCATTGAAAAAAGAGGGGAGGGGATTGAAAATGTACTAAGATGAAATTTACCAATTATACTCTCTTCTTTGATTTCCCTACCTTTTCTTTGAAACCGACACCAAAGGCCTGATATTATAAGCTTAAAAGACATTCTGATCCAAGTCTAGGGAATAATATCATTAGTAGAGAAGTGCTTGAAAAGTAGGCTTATGGAGTGCTTGATAGTAATCTTGACTTTGAGTTTACTAGCATTATTTGATCTTAAAAATATGTATGAAACTCAAGATTGGCAATAGCACACACGCACGTTCTGATTTAGCAATGTTTGCTTGGCTTAGGAGAAAACACTTCTTGTTGATTTTGGATTGATTTTTTGTTGATGTGTTAGTGGGATTTCTGAGCTTTTACATTTGAGTTGCTAAGTTAATACTTTTAAAGTATTGAGAATGAACTCTACATTTTTATCTTATTGCTTGCTCAAGGACGATCAAGTCTAAGTTTGGGAGAGTTGATAAGTGTGAATTTTACACTTATTTTGCTATAGTTTATATTGATTTTCGTGTTGATTCATGGACGATTTTACGCTTTTTGGTATATATTTGTTATGTTTCAGGAATCTAGGTGAAAGTACATAGAAGTGGAGAAAATGAGCTAGAATGATGAAAAAACCAAATCGAGGCAACCAACGAAGAAATGTGAAATTCACATGCTTGATCGACCAGAGAATTTGGCCAACAAAAAGGAATGTTGCTCGATCGATCGGTAGAAGAGCTCGATCGATCGAGCGTGGTAGAAAATTACATTAACAAGAATATTGAGTCCTCGATCAATCAAGCTACTTTGGTCGATCGATCGCTAGCAGAGTTTTGTGAAAAAAATACATTTTTGAGTTTGGTCCATTGAGAACACTTCCATCCACCTCCTCTCCTATATATATCAGACCTAGGGCACGGAAATTTGTTGTTCAACACCTTATAAACACCATATAGCATCTTTTCATCCTCCTCCATAATCCAACAACCTTAAGGAAAATCATTGAAGTGCAAGGTAGGAAGCAAGAGAAGAATATACATTGCAGTGCACGGAATCGACTCCTATCGTTTATCGTACTTCTAAACTTTTGTTTTGTTGATTATTTTAGAATTCATGATGTGGATTTGGTTGAGAAAAACTTTTACATCTTGTTATTTTGATTTAAACATGAACTAAGTTTATTTTATCAAGATTAGGGGAACTTGTGTTTGAGTTGATGATTTGAATGTTCTTTAGGGGACTGATTCTTTTGTGCATGATTACAATCTTAATACTTTCAAAGCTTTGCTAACTTTGATTGATTTGTGAGAATTATAATTTAGATTGAGAGATTAAATTATAATACGCTATAGTAATTCATGTTGTATGTTCAAGATTGAGATCGAGAGATTGAAATCACATACGTGATAACTTTAGATTGAAAGATCTAACGTTAGAGGTTTTCATAGAGATTTATGCAATATCAATTTGGTAATTAAGTGAACGAAAGTTACTTATTTCAATTTGATATTAGTTTCAATATAGCTTGAGAAAGTGTATTGGATATTTTAAAGGAACACGTCATCTTAAGAATTAATTGGAAAGTAATTGTTCTCACAAACGAATCATTGACGATAACACAAGTGAACCGACGTCTTGATAAATTTCTCGAGTGGAATTCCTTTGCATCTTCAAAAGAGTTTGTTTTGATTTCAATTTTTAAGTATTTATTTTGTTTAATTAATTATTCCTATATTTCGTAGGCTAAATATAATTTATCTAATTTTATTTGGTACTTATATGTTAGTCCCAGTGGGTACGACATCCCTACTTTTCTATATACTAAAACTTGACACCGTGCACTTGCGGTTAAATCGCGCTACACTTTGATATTTTATTGTTCAAATAAATAGCGATCAAATAACACTGGCTTTCTGTAGATTTCTCACGTATTTATGTCTCTGACGTATGTGTCTAGATTTCTCATTATACACATTGTTTTGTGCTCTTCCCATAGCTGACTGACTATCACAGTGCACGCTAATGGGTGGCACGGGTTTTGACCACATTGGAATGTCCTCCAAGAAACTCCGAAGCCAATCAACTTCTTCTGCTACAAGATCTAAAGCTATGAATTCAGATTTTATAGTTGATCTAGCAAATCACGTCTGTTTGCACGATTTCCATGAAACAACTGCACCTCCAATTATAAAGATATATCCACTCGTGGACTTAATATTCTTGGAGTCTGATATCCAATTCGTATCTGAGTACCCTTCAATTACTGCTGGATCGTATAATGTAGTCAGTAGTTAGAAGTATATTAGATATCTAAGAACTCGAACCACTGCCTTTCAGTACTCATAACTGGGAATACTCGTATATCTGCTCAATCTGTTGACTGAGTTAGCTATATCAGGTCTAGTGCAATCCATGAGCTACATTAGACTGCCTATGACCCGAGAGTACTCAAGTTGTTGCACACCGTCTCCGCGATTCTTGCAAAGATTTGACACCACCTCCATAGGTGTTCTGGCGATGGTATTATTTCCCTTGTCAAACTTGTCAAGTATCTTCTCGACATAATGACTCTAGGAGAGAGAATAGTTGTCTGCATGTTTGGTGATCTTCATCCCAAGAATCACATCTGCAAGACCTAGGTCTTTCATCTCAAAATTCGGTGACAACATTTTCTTGGTAATTTTGATGTTATTGTTATTACCAACTATTATTATGTCATCCATGTAGAGACATACTATCACATTGTTTGTATTGTCTCCTTTCACATTGACACATTTATCGCATTGGTTTGTTTTAAACTCATTAGAAAGCATGACACTATCAAACTTTTTGTGACATTGTTTAGGTGCTTGTTTTAATCCATACAAGGATTTCACAAGTCTACACACCTTCATTTCTTTACCTGGAACTGCAAACCCTTCAGGTTGGTCCATGTAAACATCCATTTGATGGATCTCTAGGTTATATAATGCAGCAAATGTAATTATTGTAAGTAATCCAACAAGCATGGAGCGCAGCGGAATAATAAGATTTTGGATTACTAAACCGCGGATCTATACATAGGGGTTCATATCGGATGAAGGTTTACAAAAGTCTCACCCTTGTAGCGTGTTTGAGCAGATTCCACGGAGCAGCACCAATTCTAACGTCTCCTTCGAGTCACTAGCAAAACTTGTCAAGTTTTGCCTCAACGGTATCCACACGATCAAATCGAATGAAGGGATAGTTTAAGAACAAGTTGCTAGACAAGTTCTTAAACCGGAACAAGAAACACGCTCGATTCTATATCGAAAGATGGCACGGAATTTCCTTGAATTCTCTTCGGCTATGAAAAACCGAGAGCAAGCAAGGTGGTGCGGCCGTGTGCTTCAAAAAAATTAGGTTGGAATGATATGAATTGTGTTTAAACAATTAATCATAACCTTGTATTTATATTATAAGATTTAATTAAGGTTTAAGGCTTTCTTAAAGCCTCATGGGCCCAAACCCATGATTTAATTAAATCCTTATAATCCTTTTAATTAAGACTCTTTTTAATTAATTAATTCATCCAATGAATTTAATTTCCCTTATCGATTTAATCTTTTGTGCAACCCGATATGATCTTGTAATGTTGGTAGTGACATAAAATCTCATTTTATGTCGCAAGCATTGAGCGGTATCTAGCAACACATCAATGCTACCCAAATTACAAGAATGTCAATGACTCGACATAACCTTTAGAACTTGTGATAATATTAACCATGTAACTTAATCCCTTTGTCCTTTGTGTTTAGATTGAACACGAGTCATGGAATAGTCATACTCGTATATTCAATCTTTATTTCTTGATCCCCAAGTAGAACTAGAATAAACGAATAAGCTCGATATCACATATCGACTCATTCGAGCATGGCCATGCATTTTAGTTCTCACTTGATCAAGGGCCAAACACTTCTCCCGTTATATAGGAGGGACAAATCCTATCTCGATGAGTCAACATCCTCTACATAATTTGTAGTGTATCCAATAGTCGCCTTTATAGTTTACCCTGTTACGGGTAACCTTTGACAATATCAAGATACATAACTCATTATGTTGGGATCTCTGATGATCACAAGTCGTAAGGATTACATACATTATTATCACTATGAGAATTGCTTATGACACTCATATAACTATCCATGTAGCATTCTCATGGTGGGTCTGTCCAGTACATCGTTCTCTAACATGTACACATACGTATTATCATTATCCCTATTCATGATAATACTTGACTAGGAACATCTTTAAGAATAATACAATATTATTATAAGGACATTAACATATATATTTATTCACATTGCACAGTTAATCGAATAATATATAATAATGAATTGTCATTTCATAAAATCATATTACATTGTATGTCATAAACAATCATCTAATGATATGTCTTAGGGCATATCCCAACAAATCTCCCACTTGCACTAAGACCACTCAGACATATACCTAATGCCTAGAGATCTAGTATGACGATCATGCTTCTGCTGTGACACTGGCTTCGTCAATGGGTCAGATACATTATCATCTGTTGGTACTTTGCATATTTTAACATCTCCCCTTTCAACGATTTCTCGAATGAAATGAAAGCGCCGAAGTATGTGCTTGGATCTTTGGTGAGATCTAGGTTCCTTAGCCAATGCGATCGCTCCATTGTTGTCACAATAGAGTTCTATCGGATCTTTAATGCTAGGCACCACTCAAAGTTCAGAAATGAACTTCCTAATCCAAACAGCTTCCTTTGCTGCATCCGAGGCAGCAATATACTCAGCTTCCGTTGTAGAATCGGCTACTGTTTCTTGCTTTGAACTCTTCCAGCTCACAACACCTCCATTTAGGCAATACACATATCCAGATTGCGATCGATAATCATCTTTGTCGGTTTGGAAGCTTGCATCAGTGTAACCTATTACATTGAGCTCTTCCTCACCTCCATAAATCAAGAATGTATCCTTAGTTCTTCTCAAGTACTTCAGGATATTCTTGACAGCAATCCAGTGACCTTCACCTGGATCAACTTGATATCTGCTCGTCATGCTCAATGCATACGATACATCGGGACGAGTACATATCATGGCATACATGATAGATCCAATAGCTGACGCATATGGAATCTTACTCATGTGTTGTCTCTCATCTGGTGTTGAAGGACACTGTTCCTTCGAGGGATATATACCATGTGTCATAGGCACGAATCCTTTCTTTGATTCTTGCATGCTAAACCTTTTAAGCACTTTGTCTATGTATATACTTTGACTTAGGCCAAGAAGCCTTCTTGATCTATCTCTATAGATCTTGATTCCTAATACATAGGTGGCTTCTCCCAAGTATTTCATCGAAAAGCAGTTCCCTAGCCAAATCTTTACAGATTGTAAGGCAGGGATATCATTCCCAATGAGAAGTATGTCATCTACATACAACACTAGGAAAATGATTACGCTCCCACTGACCTTCTTGTAGACACTAAGGTTCATCTACGTTTTTGATAAAACCAAACTCTTTGATTGCATCATCAAAACGAAGATTCCAACTCCGAGATGCTTGCTTCAATCCATAAATGGATCGTTGTAGCTTGCATATCTTTCCAGCATCCTTTGGATCGACAAAACCCTCGGGTTGTGTCATGTACACATCCTCGAGCAGATTTCCATTAAGGAAAGCTGTTTTGACATCCATCTGCCAGATTTCATAATCATGAAATGCAGCTATTGCAAGTAAGATCCTTATGGATTTAACCATGGCCACTGGTGAAAAGGTTTCATCATAGTCAATACCATGAATTTGTTTGAATCCTTTTGCAACCAGCCGACCCTTATAGGTTTGTACATTACCATCTATATCGGTCTTTTTCTTGAAAATCCATTTGCACCCTATGGGTCGTACCCCTTCAGGTGGATCAACCAAAGTCCATACTTGGTTTGCATACATGGATTCCATCTCAGATTTCATGGCCTCTTGCCATTTCTCAGAATCAGTGCCCATTATAGCTTGTTGATAAGATGACAGCTCATCCTCATCAATAAGTAGTAAGTCACCTTGTTGAGTCACAAGAAATCCATATCTCTGTGGCTCCCGGTGTTCTCTTACAGACCTACGATGGGCTTGTGTCTCTTGAGCAGGTACTTCTTCCACAACAGTTTGTGATGCCTGCTCTGTTTCCATCACAATCCCAGGTTCAGCGTTTTCTTGTGGTTGAACTTCACTAAGTTCTATTTTTCTCCCACTGATTTTTCTAGAAATAAATTCTCTTTCAAGAAATACACCAGTCCGAGCAACAACTACTTTGTTCTCGGTGGGATAATAGAAATAGTATCCTTTCGTTTCCTTAGGATACCCCACAAATAAACACTTATCAGATTTGGTCCAAGTTTGTTAGTGGCGTGACGTCTAACAAGCCTCACAACCCCAAATCTTCATAAAAGACATACTAGGACGCTTCCCAGTCCATATCTCATATGGTGTCTTTTCCACTGATTTAGATGGAACACGGTTCAGTAAGAAAATCGTTGTTTCTAGAGCGTGTCCCCAAAACGATATCGGAAGATCTGCATGACTCATCATTGATCTAACCATGTCCAACAAGGTTCGATTTCTCCTCTCGGATACACCATTCCATTGTGGAGTATACGGAGGAGTGAGTTGTGGGACTATCCCACACTCCTTTAGATAGTCATGAAACTCTTGGCTTAAGTATTCACCTCCTCGATCTGATCGAAGGCTTTTGATACTTTTGCCAAGTTGGTTTCGTACTTCATTCTTGAAATCTTTGAACTTTTCAAAGGTTTCATGCTTATGTTTCATTAGGTACACATACCCATATCTACTGAGGTCATCAGTAAATGTAACGAAGTATTGAAAATCACCTCTAGCTTGTGTACTTATTGGTCCACATACATCACTATGTATTAGTCCCAATAAAACATTTGCCCTTTCAACATGTCCCTTGAAAGGGGCTTTAGTCATCTTGCCCATTAAACAAGATTCGCATGTTTCATATGATTCAAAATCTAATGAATCTAATACTCCATCCTTATGAAGTTTAGATATGCGGTTCTCGTTTATGTGGCCCAAGCGACAATGCCAGAGATAAGTCGGATTACAATCATTATTTTTAATCCTTTTAGTATTTATGTTATAGATAGGCATATCAAGATTTAATAAATAAAGACCATTCACCATTTGTACACTAGCATAAAACATATCATTTAAATAAATAGAACAACAGTTGTCCTTTATCATAAATGAAACTCCACACTTGTCTAAACAAGAAATAGAAATAATGTTTTTGGTAATGGATGACACAAAATAACAGTCTTTTAAAATCAATGATAAACCAGAAGGCAAAGATAAATAATAATCTCCTATAGCTAATGCAGCAACTCTTGCTCCATTTCCAACTCGGAGATCAACTTCGTCTTTCGCCAACAATCTACTCTTTTTGAGGTCCTGCACATTTACACAAATGTGAGATCCACATCCAGTATCTAATACCCATGATGAAGAAGTAGATAAATTGACTTCTATAACAAAAATACCTGAAGTGGAAGTCACACTTCCTTTCTTTAGATCCTCCAGATATACTTTGCAGTTTCTTTTCCAATGGCCAGTCTCACCGCAATGGAAACAGTTCCCTTCCTTTGCTATCCCTCCCTTTGGCTTCACTGCATAAGACTTTGGCTTAGATTTAACAAAGACTTTCTTTGCTTTCTTATTGCCTTTTGCTTTGGCCTTTCCTTTGCCCTTATTCACAATAAGAACATTTGTGGCCTTAGTTTTCTTTGTATTTGCTTCATATGTTCTCAACATACCAAGCAATTGTGGTAGTCTTTTCCATGTCAGTCATAGTGTAATTTACTACAAATTGACTGAAGCTCTCAGGAAACGATTGCAAGATCACATCGGTGGCCAACTCTTGGTCCAATGGAAAACCCAGCTTCTCCAGATTCTCAATGTACCCAATCATCTTGAGCACATGAGTTCCAACTAGGCTTCCCTCTACCATCCTGCACTGGAACAACGCTTTAGAGACGTCATACCTCTCTTGTCTAGCTTGTTGTTGGTACAATTGCTTTAAGTGTTCGATCATATCGAACGCCTCCATTTCCTCATATTCTGAAGCTCAGAGTTCATGGTGGCATGCACAAGGCAGCCAACATCAAGTGCGTCATTCTGATGCTTCTTGTAAGCATCCTTATCGGCTCTCGTAGCCGTCAGAGGAGGTTCCTCAACAGGTAAGGGTTCCTCTAGGACATATTGTTTCTTTTCTTGCTTGAGGACTATCCTCAGATTCCTATACCAGTCTAGGAAGTTTGTTCCATTTAATTTGTCCTTCTCAAGGACCGATCGCAGTGATAATGTGCTTGTTGTATTGTTAGTTGCCATGGATATCTACAATATAAATATGCAAAATAAGTTTATGATTTAATCATTTAACATGGTCTTATATTAAATGATGCTCCCACTATTTTGTTTTAAAAAAATATCAACTCTCGAAACCTTTAGTGGGCCAAGATCTATATTTCGCCTAATCTTGAGTTAGCTTTGGTTAATCGCCCAAGACTCGGTTATTTAGGTAGACAACACTTTGTCAATTACATCACATGCAATTCTTGGATAGTTGGATGAACAACACTTTGTTCAATTCACCAAATGAATTATTATCCAACCCATGCCTCTAGGTTCCCAATCCTATTGAGATAACCTAGTTAAGTCGTACCCAATTTAAAGTATAACGGATATCACTTTTATCCTTTCGCGCCTTACTAAGATTGCCACAGTGCTTTGCTTTGGCAAACCCACATATGTACAATCGAAGTTTTTGACGAGTACTTTTAATTTTGGAAGGCATCTAAAACTTAATATTTTAGAGGGATTTATTGATCTCATTATTAGTTTGATAATTTAAAATATGTCCACTACATATAGTTGTATACATATCTACATATATGTGTAATACAATTATCAATCTAAAACATAAGATAAATCATGCATCAACATACATAATTAAACGTGACATGGTTATAGCCCCTACTAGTGATTTTCTCAAGCCAATGAGAAAATCCTAAGAGTCAACCTAAGGTAACTTCACAAGCACTTTCCTTTGGCTCCAATTTGTGAATGGCCTCCTCATCCCGGCTTGATGCTCCATCTTCATTGATCACCATCAACAAAATAAACTACACTATTTACAAGATATAGAATTCCTCGATTCACATTCGAGGGGAACATAGGGGAGGGATTACAGTTAGAATAAAATAGAGAAGGAACGACTCGCATGTCGTATTATTAGTTACAAACATTCACAAATCCTATCTAATAGGTCAAAGGGCTATAACCATGCACCATGCTCAAACAACACATAAAGCATGCTTTAACATTTAATTAATTAAATTCTAAACATTTTAAATTTAATTATAATTAAAACTGTAAAATAGAATTTTGAAAAATTATCGTACGCTCGGGACATCACATGCCACGAACTTAAGCGACTAAGCCACGAACCACCATGGTTCGAACAAACCAAACACACGGCTGGACCAATTATGGGCCTAGGGTTCGAAACCCTAGCCCATGGCCGAGCCTCGAGCGAGCGGCGGCGGCGCTAGGGTTCCAAACCCTAGCCGCCTCGCACCACTTTGAGTTTTCATCGAGCCAACTTCGAAACGCCGGAATTCTTGAGCCACAAATCATGGTCATGTCATGCACGGTGGTGGCTCAACCATCTCTAGCCAAGGGTTCAAAAACCCTAGCTCTCATGTGGTGAAACCACTTATCCATGCATGCTTGAACTATTATCGAGCCAAAGTCATCCATGTCTCGAAACCTCCATGCACGAACATGAGCCACAACGACTAGGCCATCTCGAGCCAAGGGTTCGAAAACCATAGCCCTCATGTGGCTAAGCCGTGGGTCAATTGTGCTAGGTGGTGGCCGAAACATTGCCCAAATAATTTGATTATTCGCCAATGATATCAAATACAATTTTACGATGGTTTTCACAAACTCGATATTAACATATCATATATGTTTATACATTTTTAATAGCATGCAATATAATTCTAATATGATTAAAACAGTTTAACCACATAAATCCGATATGAGCCTTGTACACGGCTCTGATACCACTGTAAGTAATCCAACAAGCATGGAGCGCAGCGGAATAATAAAATTTTGGATTACTAAACCGCGGATCTATACATAGGGGTTCATATCGGATGAAGGTTTACAAAAGTCTCACCATTGTAGCGTGTTTGAGCAGATTCCACGGAGCAGCACCACGTCCAACGTCTCCTTCGAGTCACTAGCAAAACTTGTCAAGTTTTGCCTCAACGGTATCCACACGATCAAATCGAATGAAGGGATAGTTTAAGAACAAGTTGCTAGACAAGTTCTTAAACCGGAACAAGAAACACACTCAATTCTAAATCGAAAGATGGCACGGAATTTCCTTGAATTCTCTTCGGCTATGAAAAACCGAGAGCAAGCAAGGTGGTGCGGCCGTGTGCTTCAAAAAAATTAGGTTTGGATGATATGAATTGTGTTTAAACAATTAATCATAACCTTGTATTTATATTATAAGATTTAATTAAGGTTTAAGGCTTTCTTAAAGCCTCATGGGCCCAAACCCATGATTTAATTAAATCCTTATAATCCTTTTAATTAAGACACTTCTTAATTAATTAATTCATACAATGAATTTAATTTCCCTTATCGATTTAATCTTTTGTGCGACCCGATAGGATCTTTGTGATGTCCGGGAATTATGGTATTAATCCCGGTGTGGTATTAATCCTTGATGGATTTTTAATTGTGGCAATTAGGAATTAATTGCGGTTTTGCGTCTCCCGAGGTTGTTTAATCGGGTATTTGGGATCGTTGGATCCAAAGGTTGAGATTGTATTCTCATTTCGGTGGAAAACCTATGAGTTGGGTTTTCGGTGGGACTTGGTGTCCGGGGTGCTTTTGTTGGGGCCTGTATGAGGATTTGATGTTGGAGAGAGAGTTTATGAAAACAGGTGATTTTTAATGAATCATAATGTATTTGTGGAGGTATTGGTGTGTTGGGGTATTTTTGCTATATATACCCGTTGGACTCGGGATTCCGTCATTGGGAATCCATTTCTCTCCTCTCCCCCCCTCTCACGCCACCTTCACCCCAAACCCTTCCCCTTCCCTTTGGTTGAAGCAAAATCGATAGAACTCGATTTAGGGGCCGGTTTTTCTCGAAGATAATCAGGTATTAATCTTCTCTTCGTCATTGTCTTCGATTTGGTAGTAGTATTGTAGAGTTTGGTTGGGTATTGTCTTGGCTATGTCATTTGGGGGTTTTGGGTTAAAATCCAAAATGTTGATTTCAGTGTTTTCATGGAGTTTAATTGTTGTATTTGAGGCGTTGAGGTTGTATGGGGTGTTGGTTTGGAGTTGGGTGTGAAAAAAACCATTAAAACTCGAGTTTTTTGGAAAATCGCAGTCCGCGATCGATCGCGACATGCTACTGGAATTTGAGGAAGATGTACAGTATCGGCGATCGATCGCGAAAAGGGAGCGATCGATCGCGAGGGTCTCAGCGATCGATCGCGATATGTGGCGATCGATCGCAGATTTGATTTTTTCGGGCAGTAGACTTGCGCGATCGATCGCGCCTGATGGGCGATCGATCGCGGCCCTGTTTCCTTTGTTTTTTTTTCAAAATTTTGGAAAATGTCGGGATTTTGGAATCGAGGTTTTAAGGGGCCGTTTCCGGGGCAATGTCTACATTCCAATGGGAATGCTATGCTTTTAAATGGATTGGTTGAGGCCAAAGTTTAATTAAACGAAATTTTTGGTTGGGTTTTTGGCCATCTATTAAACATATAAAATGGAATATTTTGGGTATTATGCATGCTTAGCCGGGGGGGCTTTTATTTTGGTAATCATCATGGATTGACGATATGATTGGGAATCTTGAACGTGCTTGGACACGTGGTTGCATGCTTATACTTGATAGTGAGTTGTTTATGTGTTTTAGCACATATCTCTCGAGGTAAGGAACTCAAGCAAAGTTTGGACTCAAGCTACGGAATTATAAGGTACGTATGACGTACGAGCATAGCCCTTTAATATAATTGCAATTATTGAGTGCTTGGTACACTGTATTGCAATGAATGTGTGTGGAAATGCATGACACATGGTATTAGCAATAAACGAAGATTGAAATGCATGGTTTATAGTACTTGCTTCAAATGTCTATATATGCATTGAGAATTGCATGGTGCCGCTTTTGAGCGAGCAATGATTGGGATGTTGTCGTCTGTGAGCGAGCATCGATTATGACTGCCGCTGCCATCGAGCATGCGTGGAAATGGAATGACGCTATTGTAGAGCGAGCAATGAAATAGAGCTATGAAACCATAAGTGAGAAACATGGATTGTCTATAATCATTGTTTAATGATTTGATGTTATTGTTTATGACATTGGTATATGGCTCATAGAATTGTTAATCAATGTAATGATTAACTGGCATTTGGGAATTTGATGGTTTCAGTGTTTTGAGAACAGGGACAGTACAGGAAATCCCGGATGAGGATGATGCCATCCAGGGAGTATATTTTGTATTTCATAGTATTTACATTGTTGTAAATTATGAATTGTATTGTTGTATTTATTGGATTGGGATATTGGTATGCTCACCCCGTGTGGGGGCTGTCTCTGTTGGGGCAGGTGGTACAGGGTAGCAGCAGCTTTGGAGTTGAGCTCGGGCTGTTGATTGAAGTACTTCCAGGATTGAGGTACCAGAGCTGGATGGACAGGCGCTCAGATCCAGAGTCGAGATCGAGTTGCGCTTGAGAGGTGCTTCCAGGATCGGAACACCAGTAACGGTATCCAGCAGAGTGTTTTATACATTAGATACACGCTTATTCATTGGGTGCTCTTATGTGAGTAGATATTACGTGTATATGGAATGTATAAATGGGCTACGGCTCTTCTCTGTTCATTTATGGTTTGCACGCAATTAGATATAGAATTGCTAAATGAACTAAGAGCATGATAGTGTATTATGAGGGTGCATGTTATATGGATAATCATGGTTGGGAATTCGAATATTATGTGGTTTAAATGCAAGAAATTTTCTGGATAGCATATGGTGTTGCACTTGCACATGTTTTCTTCCCTGATAGTATGATTATATGCACTAATGATATGGCTTAATTCACTAATAACGGGTTAAGGGCACGGGGGTCCTTACATTAGTGGTATCAGAGCAGTGGTTGCTCTTTGGGGCTGTTAAGGGCCTAGGAAGTTATTGATAGCACATATTTATGCATGATGGCATTGATGTTGTATGACACAACTAGTTGTTTATGTGCTTTTATGATATGAAAAGTGGTGCTAATCATTATAATTGCAGGAATCGTGTAGAATGCGATGTGATGGCATTAATGTTGATGTCTAGCACTTCATGTTAAAGGATCTGATTTTGTAGGAAAATCAGGAAAGGTGAGACGTACGGGCTTCGGACGGTAAAACGTGCTACACCTTTGATTATGTATATCGTGGATAGTGGATCCTTACATGTGATGATATATGTGAAATGATAGTGATATATTGTGATAATGGAACCAATTGTTGTGTTTGATTATTGTGGTAGAATTGATGAATGTTCCGGTAGCCTTTATCTCCGAGCGAGGGAGGTACTTGCCGCTGTCATGTCTAAGCGAGGTAACATGCCGCTGTCATTGTCGAAGCGAGGGGTCCTAAAATTCCGCTGTTGTATTGGGACCGGAACAGTCACAATTCTAGTGATTAATGTGGAATATTGTGGTTATAACTGGAACGTGATATCGATCATTATATTGTGAACTGTTGTATTAACCTGGATGCAGGTACATGGAGCTAGTGGAAGTTCCGGTAGTTGTTATATTCGAGCGAGGGAGGTACTTGCCACTGTCATATGAAGCGATGGTAGTATGATATTTGTCGCTGTCATGTCTAAGCGAGGTAACATGCCGCTGTCATTGTCGAAGCGAGGGATATCATATGATGCCGCTATATGTCGAAGCGAGGGGTCCTAATATTCCGCTGCTATAACAAGACCGGAACAACCACATTATCGATATTGATAGCGATGGTTCATTCTGCAATATTGATTGGCGATGGTTCATGCCGCCAGATATATTGATAGCGATGGTTCATTCCGCTATATTGATTGGCGATGGTTCATGCCGCCAGGTATATTGATAGCGACGGTTCATTCCGCTATATTGATTGGCGATGGTTCATGCCGCCAGATATATTGATAGCGATGGTTCATTCCGCTATATTGATTGGCGATGGTTCATGCCGCCAGATATATTGATAGCGATGGTTCATTCCGCTATATTGATTGGCGATGGTTCATGCCGCCAGATATATTGATAGCGATGGTTCATTCCGCTATATTGATTGGCGATGGTTCTTGCTGCCGGATATATTGATAGCGATGTCTCATTCCGCTATTCTATTGGCGATGGTTCATGCTGCCGGGTATTCTATTGAGGATGATTCGTACTACATGATATTACATAGCGACGGGTCATTCCGCTACACCTATGGCGATGGTTTATACCGCCGGATATCTATAGCGATGTCTTATGCCGCTGACTCTATGACGAGAGATCATGCCGCTGATTCTATAGCGATGGGTTATACCGCTATGTGCGTAGCGCTGGATTATGTCGCCTACGAGCGAAGGGTGTTGCTTGTGTATCGTTGGTGGACGATGGATACAGGTATTCCGCTATCTGATAGCAATGAGGTATGGCATATTACTTGTGTTAGCATTATTGTGGATACTACGTGTTGCTATTTATGCCATGTGTTTGACGATGAGATTATGGGTGTCGTGTATTGACATATACCGTCATACGTTTGACGATGTTAATTGGATGTCATATGTTGACATATGCCGTCACGGGATGACGATGACATAGTTGATGTTCTATGTAGACGTGTAGCGTCGTTTTGATGATTAATACATTTATGTTGTGTATTGAGTTGTATGGTTTGAGTGCCTTTGGTGGGCACATGGTAGTGTCTGGGTCATTAGTTGACGAGACCATTATGCTGAGCAAGTTGCTCGAAGAATTATTAGGTGCACCGTACAGGGATTGTACCGCAGCACATATTTGGAGTATATTATTCGAGTAATGATACCCTTGAGTATACTCGAAGTTGGCTTAGGCCAAGTGATTGGTAGTAAGAGTAGTCATTGAGGAAACTACTCGCTTGTTGTTGTGATCTGCGGTAGGCGTGATCACACTCACCCTGAGGGTGTGGGATAAGTCCTAATGGATTAGGATTGCTTCGTGGTTGAGCAAGGACACCGGGATGTCCATTATGCTTGGTGTTTCAGAGATATGTGGGTGATGACCCACAACTCGAATGGTTGTACGGTATGGTATACCGGGTGGAACGTGTGAGACGTTGGTAGGCTTGATATGAGCCTTTGGAGGCAGCGCTCGTTAGCCAGATATAGTGGCAATGTTATAGAGTGCTTTTGAATTGCCGTTATACTGCTCGTTGGATTCGAGTTCAGTGAATCGTATGATGATACGATGAGGACTTTTGGTAGACTTTTGTAGTTTCTTTGTGGCATGATATTTGAGGCAGAGAATACCTCACGGAGATGTTTATACGTCAAATGTTTTAAGAGGCTTGTTTTGGGACAACTCAATTTTGTTGGAATACCAACGTGAGCGTCGACAAGTCGTTGTTATCTCTGGTTGAGCATCTTTGCATATGGTATGCGACGAAAGTCACAATTGATTGTGTGGTATAGTTAGTGGAGTGACACTACTATATTGACTTTATCTCTTGGAGAGATTTGGGTTGTACTGTCTTGAAGGCAGCTAGTTTTGGTTGAGAGTTGATCGTGAATCAACCAGGGTAAGCCCTACTAGTGATGGACTAGGTAATGGCTTCGTACTTCCAGTGAGACGTTCGAGAAGACGTCTCTGGGGTGATGCTCGAGTGTGGAGTACTATGGCAATAGTACAGGGCATCGTTGTTTGAGTATACATGGCGTATACGAGTTTCGATTTGATGATAATGGCTTCGATGCACTATTCTGAACCAATTGCTTATTTTGGTTCCGAGATATATGTTGGTATGTATATCCAGTTTCCGGACGGTGGTTCGAGGTTAGAGGGTCATGGATTCATGACACTATTCCTTTTGGGAAATGCGGTATTGTTATACCTGTCGGTCGAATCTTTTGGGAGATTCATTGCTTTGGTTGTGTGGTGTTGATGTTGAAATCACACCCTTTGGCTTTGGTCTGTTGACCACTATTCTCCGTGGAGTGAGAATAATCGAGGCTTGGCAGTAAGTTTTGGGACTTTGGGTATGTTTGGAAATACCCGAGCCTACTGCTTTGAGTGTGCCTGTTGTGTTGGTGCTTGGACATGTATACCCGTGTGTGTATACGAATGTCAACTCTTTTTCGTTCCTTGTTGAACGTTGGTTTAGTGTACTTGGTTTGATGAATCTCCGGTGGGAGATTGTGGCAATTTGAGATTGGTAATCTCGATAGCACGATGTATTCTGAGGAATAATCGTGAGGTCCGTTTGACTTCCCCTGAGGAGGGATTGTCGTGTCTTGGAACCTTGGTAGTTCTTGTTGGATAATCGATAGCCTTCCTGTTTTAGGATTGTTGAATCCCAGGATAAATGAGGGATGGCCAAGATTCGGATTTGTTTAGTGTCACAATCGACACGTGTTTGGAAATGCAATTGTTTGTCTTGCATGTCCGTTGTGGAACTTGATACTTTGTGGAGTCTCGATAGTGTGTTTTGGACCAAGATGGGACTTCTTGGAACACATGGTTGTAGACATCTATAGTGATGTGTTTTGTGTGGATTAGTGACTGTGGTTTACCCGATCCGGATTGCAAGTGGTGCAATTACTCCTTTGGAGGAGATGGACCGGGAAGCGAAACCGGATTTTCTGTGAGTATACTGTTGTATACTAATGGTCAACATCATAACGATGTGTGTTAAGCATCGTGGACGATTGGTGGATATCATGGAGAGATATCTATGTTAGAACCAAATGGTGTTTTGATCGATTTGCAGTCATGATGGACTGACTTCCGGGACGATTCACGTCGAGGTATGTTGTTATCTTTTGTGTTTATATTGGTTTTGGCATTGCTCTATTGTAGAGCTTGATGCGAGATTGGTGTTCTCGCAGTTAATGATTCGATTCTTTTGTGGTCCAGAATCGGGGTTGTGACCTTACCTTGTTTGTGTAACCCTGGTGTTACGTAGGGTATGCCGGTGCAAATTTCGAGGACGAAATTTTATTACTGGGGGATAATTGTGTTGTCCGGGAATTATGGTGTTAATCCCAGTGTGGTATTAATCCTTGATGGATTTTTAATTGTGGCAATTAGGAATTAATTGCGGTTTTGCGTCTCCCGAGGTTGTTTAATCGGGCATTTGGGATCGTTGGATCCAAAGGTTGAGATTGTATTCTCATTTCGGTGGAAAACCTATGAGTTGGGTTTTCGGTGGGACTTGGTGTCCGGGGTGCTTTTGTTGGGGCCTGTATGAGGATTTGATGTTGGAGAGAGAGTTTTTGAAAACAGATGATTTTTAATAAATCATGATGTATTTGTGGAGGTATTGGTGTGTTGGGGTATTTTTGCTATATATACCCGTTGGACTCGGGATTCCGTCATTGGGAATCCATTTCTCTCCTCTCCCCCCCTCTCACGCCACCTTCACCCCAAACCCTTCCCCTTCCTTTGGTTGAAGCAAAATCGATAGAACTCGATTTAGGGGCCGGTTTTTCTCGAAGATAATCAGGTATTAATCTTCTCTTCGTCATTGTCTTCGATTTGGTAGTAGTACTGTAGAGTTTGGTTGGGTATTGTCTTGGCTATGGCATTTGGGGGTTTTGGGTTAAAATCCAAAATGTTGATTTCAGTGTTTTCATGGAGTTTAATTGTTGTATTTGAGGCGTTGAGGTTGTATGGGGTGTTGGTTTGGAGTTGGGTGTAAAAAACACCATTAAAATTCGAGTTTTTCGGAAAATCGCAGTCCACGATCGATCTTGGCGAGGCGCCGATCGATCGCGACATGCTACTGGAATTTGAGGAAGATGTACAGTATCGACGATCGATCGCGAAAAGGGAGCGATCGATCGCGAGGGTCTCAGCGATCGATCGCGATATGTGGCGATCGATCGCGGATTTGATTTCGGGCAGTAGACTTGCGCGATCGATCGCGCCTGATGGGCGATCGATCGCGGCCCTGTTTCCTTTGTTTTTTTTTCAAAATTTTGGAAAATGTCGGGATTTTGGAATCGAGGTTTTAAGGGGCCGTTTCCGGGGCAATGTCTACATTCCAATGGGAATGCTATGATTTTAAATGGATTGGTTGAGGCCAAAGTTTAATTAAACGAAATTTTTGGTTGGGTTTTTGGCCATCTATTAAACATATAAAATGGAATATTTTGGGTATTATGCATGCTTAGCCCGGGGGGCTTTTATTTTGGTAATCGTCATGGATTGACGATATGATTGGGAATCTTGAACGTGCTTGGACACGTGGTTGCATGCTTATACTTGATAGTGAGTTGTTTATGTGTTTTAGCACATATCTCTCGAGGTAAGGAACTCAAGAAAAGTTTGGACTCAAGCTACGGAATTATAAGGTACGTATGACGTACGAGCATAGCCCTTTAATATAATTGCAATTATTGAGTGCTTGGTACACTGTATTGCAATGAATGTGTGTGGAAATGCATGACACATGGTAGCAATAAACGGAGATTGAAATGCATGGTTTATAGTACTTGCTTCAAATGTCTATATATGCATTGAGAATTGCATGGTGCCGCTTTTGAGCGAGCAATGATTGGTATGTTGTCGCCTGTGAGCGAGCATCGATTATGACGCCGCTGCCATCGAGCATGCGCGGAAATGGAATGCCGCTATTGTAGAGCGAGCAATGATAGAGCTATGAAACCATAAGTGAGAAACATGGATTGTCTATAATCATTGTTTAATGATTTGATGTTATTGTTTATGACACTGGTATATGGCTCATAGAATTGTTAATCAATGTAATGATTAACTGGCATTTGGGAATTTGATGGTTTCAGTGTTTTGAGAACAGGGACAGTACAGGAAATCCCGGATGAGGATGATGCCATCCAGGGAGTATATTTTGTATTTCATAGTATTTACATTGTTGTAAATTATGAATTGTATTGTTGTATTTATTGGATTGGGATATTGGTATGCTCACCCCGTGTGGGGGCTGTCTCTGTTGGGGCAGGTGGTACAGGGTAGCAGCAGCTTTGGAGTTGAGCTCTGGCTGTTGATTGAAGTACTTCCAGGATTGAGGTACCAGAGCTGGATGGACAGGCGCTCAGATCCAGAGTCGAGATCGAGTTGCGCTTGAGAGGTGCTTCCAGGATCGGAACACCAGTAACGGTATCCAGCAGAGTGTTTTATACATTAGATACACGCTTATTCATTGGGTGCTCTTATGTGAGTACATATTACGTGTATATGGAATGTATAAACGGGCTACGGCTCTTCTCTGTTCATTTATGGTTTGCACGCAATTAGATATAGAATTGCTAAATGAACTAAGAGCATGATAGTGTATTATGAGGGTGCATGTTATATGGATAATCATGGTTGGGGAATTCGAATATTATGTGGTTTAAATGCAAGAAATTTTCTGGATAGCATATGGTGTTGCACTTGCACATGTTTTCTTCCCTGATAGTATGATTATATGCACTAATGATATGGCTTAATACACTAATAATGGGTTAAGGGCACGGGGGTCCTTACAATCTTGTAATGTTGGTAGTGACATAAAATCTCATTTTATGTCGCAAGCATTGAGCGGTATCTAGCAACATATCAATGCTACCCAAATTACAAGAATGTCAATGACTCGACATAACCTTTAGAACTTGTGATAATATTAACCATGTAACTTAATCCCTTTGTCCTTTGTGTTTAGATTGAACACGAGTCATGGAATAGTAATACTCGTATATTCAATCTTTATTTCTTGATCCCCAAGTAGAACTAGAATAAACGAATAAGCTTGATATCACATATCGACTCATCGAGCATGGCCATGCATTTTAGTTCTCACTTGATCAAGGGCCAAACACTTCTCCCGTTATATAGGAGGGACAAATCCTATCTCGATGAGTCAACATCCTCTACATAATTCGTAGTGTATCCAATAGTCGCCTTTATAGTTTACCCTGTTACGGGTAACGTTTGACAATATCAAGATACATAGCTCCTTATGTTGGGATCTCTGATGATCACAAGTCGTAAGGATTACATACATTATTATCACTATGAGAATTGCTTATGACACTCATATAACTATCCATGTAGCATTCTCATGGTGGGTCTGTCCAGTACATCGTTCTCTAACATGTACCCATGTGTTGATTTGATATCTCATATCAATGAACAGTTCATCAATCAACACATACTAGTCTCTACGTATTATCATTATCCCTATTCATGATAATACTTGACCAGGGACATCTTTAAGAATAATACAATATTATTCTAAGGACATTAACATATATATTTATTCACATTGCACAGTTAATCGAATAATATATAATAATGAATTGTCATTTCATAAAATCATATTACATTGTATGTCATAAACAATCATCTAATGATATGTCTTGGGGCATATCCCAACAATTATTAACCTTATCTACGTTTTCCTAGATACAGGAGTGTATGGGTCGAAATAATTAACACCCTCATTTGTCTGTACCCTTTGACTCTAAGTCTAGCCTTGTACTTATCTACCATACCATCAGCTTTCATCTTCCTCTTGAAGATCCACTTGTGGACTAGTGGTTTACAACCTACAGGAAGATCCACTAGTTTCCAAGTATGATTATGTAAGATAGATTTTATCTCACTTGTTAGGATCGGTCCGGAGTGTTTAGAGGGGGGGGTGAATGAACACTCCTATTAAAAATAATCCTTTGTGATTTCTCTCGGGTTAGTGAAAGAAATCTGTTTCTTAATCAACATTTCTGCAGAACAGACCACTGAATATTTTAGTGCGGAACGGTCTATTCTTAGATTAGTAAGAACGGCTCGATGGCTTGAATAGTATAACGAGTGCAGAATGATAAAAGATAGAATATATTTCTGGAAGTTCGAAGGTGGTGTAATCATTCTACGTCTCCCCTTCTTCCACTTAAGGAAGGATTCCACTAGAAGACTTTGATTTATACAATCTTGTTGTACAAACCCGATTCAGCTGGATTTACCTCACTACCAGACTTAAACTCCTAGTCTCTCGATCTGTTCAGACACACTCTGTCTGACAGTTACAATTGATTCTCACTTCTCTATCTTAGTACAGAATACAAAAGATAGACTTTAGCCTATGCACACAATGATCCTAAGATGATCAAATATTACAATATGATTGTGCTTATGAAGATTTTCGGCTCAAGATTGTCTGAGCTTGTAAGCTTGTGCTGTTTTTGCTTTCTTTTGCGTTTTTCAATTTTTCAGACTCTGTCTTGAGCTCTTCTGTTGCATCCTTATATAATTGCATGTACCAACGACATTATTTCCCTTTATGTGCAACTTTTGACTCTGCTCAAACTCTGAGTAAGCTACATTCTTATTCTTTTGGGCACTTGCCATTCTGGTTCATGCTTTCGGCGACTGTCAGATGAGCTCTTCTTTGTCTTCTTACCTTTTATGGTAATCTTCAGTCCTTGGTCTTTTTCAGCATTAATTGCAACATTAAATGCTTCAATAAATAGCCTTTAATGATTCGGACTGAAGAGCGAAGCTTATACAACCTTGTCTGCTCTGATCTGATAATAGTTGAGGTTCTGAAGCTTCGATCTGGTCAGGCTGATGTTCATCGATCCGTTCTGATTTTGCGATATACCATATCAGCTTGATCTGTTTTGAGCAATTGATCTGGTCAGTCTGATTTCTATCGATCCGTTCTGATTTGTTTTGTCATCTTTAAAATCCGGAACTAACAAATTCCCCCTTTTTGATGATGACAAAATCTAGCTTCTAAATCTTTTTATTCAGTCTTTTAAGAACTCTGAAGCGTATACTTGCAGATCAATTACTTCTTCTTGTTCAAAATAAATGAACACAGTTAAGTTGAAGTTCGGATTGATTAAGCCATTTAGTTCAAAATAAATGAACGAGGACTTAACTAAGAACTCTGATTTTTATTGAGCAAAAATCTTATATACAATTACAGACAAGTCTGACTTATATATAGACCGCTACTTTCTTGATGAAGACTGAGGTGGCTTGAAGTCCTTTCTCTTTTCCCCCTTTTTGTCAGCAGCAATCTCTTGAAGAAAGTCGACAATCTGGGCGAACTGAGCGCTGATAGCATCAAGACGAGTTTCTTGAGCAAGAAGGGACTTGGCGACGGATGCTCAAACTTCAGTGGCCAGCTCGATCTGTTCTTTTCTCAGACTGTTTTTATATGTAGCTTGCTGAGAGAACAGATCATTCAGTCCGCGCTGAATGCTGCTAATGTTGGCTGTCATCTTCTCTTTGAAGGATTCAAAATCCAAGAATGTAGTCCTCTGACTTTGATGAACTTCTATGACTCGTTGAGAGAGAGATAGACAGTTATCCGAAAGGTGTTGAAGGGACTTGGCCAGAGATGGAGCTTCATCAGATAAACGGCTTGGAGAGAGATCAGATGACGACAAGGCATGATCAACTTCTGTGGCAATTGGTATAAGTGAAGTCATGGCAGATTGGCGTGTTTCGGACCGGATCAAGGTGACCAAGTCCGATGAAAATTCTTCTAAAACGCCATATCTTCAGCAGATTGATCCGGAGGAGTTATAGGTCTGGTGGGCTCCTCAACATGTAATGCGGCAACAACAGTTGACACCACAAGATCCGGATCGACGAAGTCTGGGGAGATGACTGTTGTATGGTCGGCGGTTGGACTGTGCTGAATTTGGGAGACTGGGGGTCCAACAGGATGGAAGTTGTTGGAGAGTCCAACAAGACATCCATTGCTTCAGTCTCATCTGCAGACGTAGCATTAGTCAGTGGCTGCTCCGCTCTCTACTTCGCTGTCTGTTCCGCTGAATCAGAAGCGATTGGCTCAATGAATGGTTCGGCCAATGTCTTGCTCGCAGATGGGTGATCCGGGCTGGGAACGGGAGTCGATATGTTGAGCTTCTGTCGTTGAAAATGAACAGCCAGGTGAAGAGCATGAACATCCATTTCCAGCTGAGCAACGACGGCACCATCATTTTTGGCAGTCGGATTGCTCGGATCAAAATTCGCCTTCTTAGCGGCAATGAGCAAGTTTGCCAGTCTGAATCTTTGGTTAGCCTGGAACAGATCTTTGCGATGCACAGCAATTCTGACGTCATCAGTCTCTGTCCCCTTAAGGACTTCTTGTTCCATCTTTTGGAGTCGTCGCAGCTTTCCGAAGAACGGATCAATGTGGTTGATCGTTCTGTATTCAACATATTCGTCAAATACCACAGTGAGCTCCTTTACGTTTTCTTCAACATCTTCCATGGCGATGTCGATGGCTGTTTGAGTGGCTGACTTGGGTTTAGAAGAGAGGGGTTCAGTGAGGATTGTCTTGCCTTTGCCAGTGGGAGATGAGGTCTTGATTCCCGATTGAGTGTAGTCTCCCAACTCGGTGATAACAATGCCTTTGACCACAGGGATGGCAGAAGGGACTCGGATGGTGACTTTGGGTATAGTGGTTGGAGCTATTGAAGGTTGGGTTGTAGGGGTGGCTTTTGTGGAGGGCAATATAGGTAAGGTTTTGAGAGGTAAGGTTTTGATGGGCTTGGTGATCTGGGTTCTTGGCTTCTTAGGAGGGGGCTTGGCTGGAGATGAAGGAGCAGACTGAGTTTCCTCTGAGTCAGTCTGGATAGTCAGTTTACGCTTGACTCGAGTCTTTCTAGCAGTAGCCTGTTCTTCTCCTAGTTCAATCTTGACGGCCACCAGATCGGAAGAAGTGGGTGGAGCACTTTTGGACTTCAGTAGTTCCAATCCCTTTGGGTTGAGAATTTTAAAGGGACTCAAGGAAGACGGCTTTCCCAGCTCGATATTCAAAGTTTCCAAAAGCTTGCTGAGGGGAACTGCAAAGCATACAGCCTGTTTGGATGAGATGACCGTTTCAAGCAAAACTCCAAACAAGATCGCGGACCAGTTCATCTTCTGGCCGGAGTGAATAGCAGCCATGGCCCGGAATTTCTCGGCAGTGACAGCGTCATAGCTTCCGGCTTTTCCCAATAGTGGCTTGCCAACAATCTCGCACAAAACTTGGAAATGAAAGAGCATTTCCTTCTTCTTGAATGATGGCTGCAGTCGATGGCCAAAAATGGATACCTTCCCCTGAAGATCAGTGATAGTGGCCTGAGGAATATGGCCAAACTCAGTCAGTCCGGTGTTGGGAAGACCAAAGGTCTTTGATAGCGTCGACTGAGAGATGTCAAATGATTTGCCCTTGACGGTGGTGGAGATGAACGTCTTCTGAGACACAGCATTGGCAAACAATTCTCGAATCTCCGACTCGTAAACCACCGTTCCGCATTCCATAAAGTTCCTTAGTCCAGAAGACTCCAAGGATTTGAACATGGAGACCATTTCTGGATCTTCAGCCCTGTAGATTTCATTGAACTCAACAGATAGAGAGTTGTGAGTGATAGTAGCCATTTGAATGTAATGAAGAATACGGAGAAATTGAAAAATATGAGAGTTAGAAAACAGACAGCAGTAATTCGTAAAAAGTGAAATGAAAGTGAAGTGTTCAGCCCGCTTAAATAGGAGAGAGAAGACACGTGTCTGTATCTCGATGACTGATACTTAAATAATTCAAAATAAACGGACAGGATGATAGAGAGATAATGCGGTTAAAATTGTAATCAGTCCGGGCTGTTTTAAATAATTACTTTATTTAAAGATTTGTTGACCAGACAGATCATGGGATAACATCATATTTGACATAGATCGGTCTGAAAGTTCGGACCGGTCTGTGTCTTTCTAATCATTGTATTATCGATCTGTGCCAGCATATAATCTTTAAAAGCGAAAAGAAAGATATGTCTAAAATATCAAGATAAGTCTATTAAACCAAGAATTTGACGGAAATAATTAAACTTAGCCCCAGGAAGTGGTTTGGTGAAGATATCTGCTGCTTGCTGGTCTGTTGAAATATGCTCGATCCGAATTTCCTTTTTGCCAACATGATCTCGAATAAAATGATGTCTGATATCAATATGCTTTGTTCGAGAGTGCAAAACTGGATTATACGTTATAGCGATTGCACTGGTGTTGTCACAAAATATTAGAGATTCAACAGCTTGAATGCCATAGTCTTTGAGTTGATGTTGAATCCAGAGCATTTGAGCGCAACAGCTTCCAGCGGCAAGATATTCTGCTTCAGCTGTAGATGTGGTAATAGATGTTTGCTTCTTGCTAAACCATGATATCAATCTTTCACCTAAGAATTGACAGGTTCCACTGGTGCTTTTGCGATCAATCTTACACCCATCATAGTCAACGTCTGAATATCCAACTAAACTGAAATTTGACTCTTTGGAGTACCAAAGACCAACGTTCTGAGATCCTTGTAAGTATTTAAGAATGCGCTTAGCAGCAATAAAGTGTGATTGCTTTGGATCTGACTGAAATCTAGCGCACATGCAGACTGAGAACATTATATCAGGCCGTCTCGCTGTAAGATACAAGAGCGATCCGATCAGTCCTCGATACATAGATACTTCAACTGATGTTCCCCTTCGTCTTTATCTAGCTTGATTGAAGGACTCATTGGAGTTGATGCAGTTGAACAAGTTTCCATTCCGAACCTTTTGAGAAGCTCTTTGGTATACTTGGTCTGATTTATGAAAATGCCATTACTGAGCTGTTTGACTTGGAGACCCAGAAAGAATGCAAGTTCTCCCATCATACTGATCTCAAACTGTCCCTGCATTAACTTAGAGAATTTCTCGCATAATTTGGGGTTAGTTGACCCAAAAATGATATCGTCAACATAGATTTGAACTAATAAGGTATGTTCCCCCTTAATAAATTTAAATAGAATTTTATCCACTGAGCTGATCTGAAAATCGTGGTCCAGCAGAAATTGAGACAGAGTGTCATACCAGGCTCTTGGAGCTTGTTTCAGTCCATATACTGCTTTATTCAGTAGATATACATGATCTGGAAATGAGTGGTTCTGAAATCCGGAGGTTGCTCAATGTAGACTTCCTCCTGAAGCTTACCATTAAGAAAAGCACTCTTAACGTCCATTTGATATACTTTGAAATCTTTAAAAGCAGCATAAGCAAGAAATATTCGGATTGCTGCAAGTCTGGCGTCTGGTGCAAAAGATTCATCGAAGTCAATTCCTTCTTCTTGTCGGAATCCTTGCGCCACCAGTCTGGCCTTGTTTCTAACCACAACTCCATCTGCGTCTAGCTTGTTTCTGAAGACCCATCTAGTTCCAATAACAGACAGACCACTTGGCCTGGGGGTTAGACTCCAGACTTGATTTTGTTCAAATTGATTAAGCTCTTCTTGCATGGCTTTAATCCAGTTGTAATCAGTCAAAGCTTCATCAATCTTTTTAGGTTCCAGATTAGATATAAAAGCGGCATGAGTGAATTCATCCATCATCTGTCCTCTGGTTCTTATAGGTGCAGAAGGACTTCCAATTACTAGATCAGGTGGATGCCTCTTTGTCCATCGATAGCTTGATTCTGGATTATCTGGTCCAGAAGGATGAGTAGTAGTAACATTATCAGCATCTGCCTTAACATTAGAGTTTAGATCCCAGATCGGCTCGATCTGAAGGAGCTTCATTGCCTTGATCCGGTCTATCGGGTACTTCAGGTTCCGATGGATTATCTCTTGACCTGTTAGCTACAATCTCATCATCACTGTTAGCTTCGAGATGGATATTTTCCATCTGATTTTGAATTGATTCCTTGTTACCCTCAATACATAAAGATCCATCAAACACTACATGAACTGATTCTTCTACAGTTAAAGTGTGATTATTGAAGATGCGAAAAGCTTTACTATTGGATGAATATCCTAAGAATATCCCATTATCTGACTTAGCTTCGAATGCTATAAGATGATTCTTACCATTATTGTGAACGAAGCATTTGCAGCCAAATACATGAAGGTGAGAGATAGACGGTCTGTTACCAGTCCATACTTCATATGGAGTAAGATTCAACTTCTTGTTAATCATAGACCGATTTTGAGTGTAGCAAGCAGTATTTACAGCTTCTGCCCAGAACTTTTGTGAAATTCCATAATCTGCAAGCATTGTCCTTGCTGCCTCTTTAAGCGTTCTGTTCCTTCGTTCTGCAACTCTATTTTGTTGAGGGGTTCGAGCAGCTGAGAATTCATGCTTAATTCCTTGATCTTCTAGAAAGGATTCAAGATTCTGATTTGAGAATTCAGTGTCTTTGTCACTTCGAATCCTATCTATGCTTGATGATTTCTCATTCTGAGTACGTTTCAGCAGCTTGATCAATTTCGGACCGGTCTGATCTTTACTGCTCAAAAATATAGTCCATGTAAAACGTGAGTAATCATCAATAACAACAAGAGTGTACCGCATTCCCCCTAAACTTGTTATTGGTATAGGACCAAACAAGTCCATATGTAATAGTTCTAAGCAGCGTGAGGAGGATTTGACATTCTTGTTTTTGAAGGATGATCTGATCTGTTTGCCCATTTGGCAAGCTTCACAGATCTTATCCTTAGCAAAATCGATCTGGGGCAGACCGACAATTAAATCATGTTTACACAGGCTAGAGATAGTCTTAAAGTTGAGATGATTCAAGCGTTTATGCCATAGCCAGTGTTTATTATCATTATTCGCGATGAAGCAAGTAGGATTATCAGGTTGAGCAAAATTCCAGTTGATCTTATATGTATTTACATTTCTGATTCCTACAAGCATGGTCATACCGTCTGACGATTTGACAGTGCAAGTGTGTTTGTGAAATTCTACAGCATAACCATTATCACATAGTTGACTTATACTGATCAGATTATAGCATAAATTTTCAACTAACAGCACATCATTGATAGTAATATACCATGGACAATCTTACCCTTGCCCACAGTCTTACCCTTTGAGTTATCCCCGAAGATGATCTTGGGTCCAGTACATTCTGTGACTTCAGACAGCAGCTCGACGTTTCCTGTCATGTGACGAGAACACCCACTGTCTAAGTACCAGTCTGATATTAGATTCTTCGGTACCTGTCATCAAACATAATTACTGTTGGTACCAATCCTACTTGGGTCCAGAATGGATTAGCCCTTTGGGAACCCACACCTGTATCAGCTTTAATGGCTTGTGTTTGTCTGGTGTGATGTGAGCTGATCTGTTTCGATGTTGTGTGTGATAATGTGTGCGATATGGAAACCTTTGATTCTTATGAGGTAATCTATATCTTCGTTGAACTGGTTTTGAGTTATAGTAGTTGGATGGTCTTCCTTGCCTTAGATCTTGCACCTTTAGATTTGTTCTGAAAGACGCAAAGCTTGCTGGTGCCTTTTCTTTGGCTTGGTTAACGTACCCAATTCCTCTTCTCAAACATTGATCCCCGAAGGAGACTCCCGTTTGAATTGTAGGCGCTTCAGTTTCATATACTGTGCTGGATCTAACAAATGTCATTTGTTTGATTTTGTTCTTTACCAGCAACAGTTCAGATTCATCTTTGGTGCAGTCTTTGATATCAAAGCCTATGCCGGTGACATCACCGACATTTCTTTGTACCTCTTGCAATTCTTCCAGTGATGCTCTTGATTTTGTCCATGTTTTGAAAATATGAGAAAGCTTAGCATTTTGTGTGCTAATTCTCTTATTTTCTTCATGAAGCTGATCATAAGAGATTTTCAGCTTATTGCACTTACCTAGCTCAGAGCAACTTGGTTTGATGTGCTCATCTATTTGATCATTGGCTTTAGCTTTAGTTTTCTCAAATGATTCAGCTAAAATTCTATAATCATTAGCCATGTCTTGCAGTGCGGACATAAGCTCTTCACGTGTGAATTCATTTGAGTCAAGATCGAATACCTCGTCTGTTTGACTCATTTCTTCGTCTGCCATTAGACATTGAATATCTTCTTCGCTTTCGCTGGATGAATATTCGGAGCTTTCTAAATCTGAGTCAGTCTGAGCCCACTTGATGTTTCCTTCCTCTGCTACTAGGACCTTTTGGGACTTCCCATGATGATTTTTACGATCTTTGTAGTGCTACTTTTTCTTGTCATCACGATGCTTTTCTTTTCGTTCTTCTTTCTTCGGTCTGGTGCAATCTGCAATAAAGTGTCCGGTCTTACCACAATTGTAGCAAGCCTGATCATTAACAGCATCGTCTTTTCTCGATTTATAGTGATGAGAATGTTTAAAATTCCTTTTATTCTTAGACATGAATTTACCAAATTTCTTGATAAACAGTGACATAGCATCATTACTTATCTGTTCGATAGATCGATCTGTTGTGGGGGTGGTCTGGTCTGGAATGGCTGCCAGTGCTTTGTTTGGTTGAGAGATGAATGGCTCTGCTTCACCTCTGATGATCAGTTTGAACTCATATGCCTTAAGATCTGCGAACAGATCATGATGTTCAACTTTGTTCAGATCTTTAGACTCCCTCATTGCAATGGTCTTTACATCCCATTCTTTTGGCAGAGATCTCATTACTTTCAGAGCAATCTCTCTGTTAAAGTATTCCTTGCCCAGACCATTTAGTTCATTTATAATACCAGTAACTCTTTCATCAAACTCGTTTAAAGTTTCTCCAATCTTCATTTTTATGCTCTCAAATCTTTGAAGAGCAACAATCAGCTTGTTTTCCTTAGTCTGGTCGTTCCCTTCGCATAGCTGTGCTATCTTCTCCCAAATTTCTTTAGCAGTAGAGCACATTTTGATTTTACTGAACATATTTATGTCAATGTCTTGAACAAGATGTCTTTGGCAACGTTGTCTAGATTTGCTTTCTTTCTTTCTTCATTCGTCCAGAGGGATCTGTCCTTCTCGACCATTTGGGGTTCACCGCCAGTAATGGAGGCTGCTGTATTGACTTTCAGAATTTTCATTGGTCCATCAGTGATGACGAACCACATATCGTCATCCTGTGCTGCCAAATGAGCTTGCATTCTGATTTTCCAATCATCATAGTCTTCTTTTGAGAACATAGGGATCTTGTTAAATGATGACTTCAGCTCAAGTGTCTTTGTGATGATTAAGACGACCTGCTCTGATACCACTTGTTAGGATCGGTCTGGAGTGTTTAGAGGGGGGGGGGGGGTGAATGAACACTCATATTAAAAATAATCCTTTGTGATTTCTCTCGGGTTAGTGAAAGAAATCTGTTTCTTAATCAACGTTTCTGCAGAACAGACCACTGAGTATTTTAGTGCGGAACGGTCTGTTCTTAGATTAGTAAGAACGGCTCGATGGCTTGAATAGTATAACGAGTGCAGAATGATAAAAGACAGAATATGTTTCTGGAAGTTCGAAGGTGGTGTAATCCTTCTACGTCTCCCCTTCTTCCAATTAAGGAAGGATTCCACTAGAAGACTTTGATTTATACAATCTTGTTGTACAAACCCGATTCAGCTGGATTTACCTCACTACCAGACTGAAACTCCTAGTCTCTCGATCTGTTCAGACACACTCTGTCTGACAGTTACAATTGATTCTCACTTCTCTATCTTAATACAGAATACAAAAGATAGACTTTTGTCTATGCACACAATGATCCTAAGATGATCAAATATTACAATATGATTGTGCTTATGAAGATTTTCGGCTCAAGAATGTCTGAGCTTGTAAGCTTGTGCTGTTTTTGCTTTCTTTTGCGTTTTTCAATTTTTCAGACTCTGTCTTGAGCTCTTCTGTTGCATCCTTATATAGTTGCATGTACCAACGACATTGTTTCCCTTTATGTGCAACTTTTGACTCTGCTCAAACTCTGAGTAAGCTACAGTCTTATTCTTTTGGGCACTTTCCATTCTGGTTCATGCTTTCGGCGACTGTCAGATGAGCTCTTCTTTGTCTTCTTACCTTTTATGGTAATCTTCAGTCCTTGGTCTTTTTCAGCATTAATTGCAACATTAAATGCTTCAATAAATAGCCGTTAATGATTCGGACTGAAGAGCGAAGCTTATACAACCTTGTCTGCTCTGATCTGATAATAGTTGAGGTTCTGAAGCTTCGATCTGGTCAGGCTGATGTTCATCGATCCGTTCTGATTTTGCGATATACCATATCAGCTTTATCTGTTTTGAGCAATTGATCTGGTCAGTCTGATTTCTATCGATCCGTTCTGATTTGTTTTGTCATCTTTAAAATCCGGAACTAACATCACTGTTCACCGCTTCTTTCAAAATATCAGAGTCTTGAGAGGACATTGCTTCCTTGAAAGTAGCTGGATTAATTTCCAACAGATATGTTAGGAAATCCGAGCCAAAGGATTTCTCGTTTCTCGCTCTTTTGTTTCGTCTAGAAAAAGATTTCTCCTTTCTCGCTCTTTTGCTTCGTCTAGTTGATTCTACATTCTCTTGATATTCTCTATCCCCCACATATCTCTCAACATTGGTTTCAGTCACTGAGTTTTGTGGGGAAATATTCCCTTAAAATGAAGCATCCCTAGCCTCAATGATAATATTTACATGCATTTCTGCATTATCTGACTTGTGTACCCTAAATCAATAGGCACTACTATCTTGCGCATATCCAATAAATACACAGTTCACTGTCTTAGGTTCTATCCTAGTCCGTTCAGGAGGAGGAATTGGTACCTTTGCTAGACATCCCAAACCCTTAAAAACTAGGTGTGCTACCTTTCCACAATTCATAAGGCGTTTTATCCAACTTTTTATGTGGTACTCTGTTTAACGTATAGTTGGCGGAAAGGAGCTTCTCCCCACAAGTTTTGAGGTAAGTCAGAACTTATAAGCATTGCATTCATCATTTCCTTAAGTGTTATATTCTTCCTTTCATCAATACCAATTTGCTCGGGATAATAAGGCGCGGTGGTTTGATGAATAATGCTACTCTCAGCACATATTTGTGCAAATGGTGACTAACATTCACCGCCCGGTCACTTCGAAGAAATTTAATCTTTTTATCGAGTTGATTCCCAGCTTCATTCTTGTAGTGAATGAACATGTCAATTGCTTCGTCTTTACTTCTCATTAAGTAGACATAACAAAATCTTGTACAGTCATCGATAAAAGTTATGAAATAATTTTTACTGCCTCTAGATTGTACATACTTTAGATCGCATACATCAGTATGGATCAAGTTTAACGATTCGGTGCTTAGCTCAATTGAGTGGAATGAAGACTTGGTTAATTTGGCCTCTACACAAGTCTAACACTTGTGTTTATGATTGATGTTAAGTTTAGGTAATAGATTAAGAGACATTAGCTTTTGTAAGGACTTACAATTCACATGTCCTAATCTACTTCCACAAATGAAACGACTCACAAGAATAATCAAACTTTAAAGTTTAGCCACATTGGCAACAGTCATTACATTACTTGTGCTAGCCTCATTGGCTGCATTTCTATCAAACTCAACCTCTATACTATACTTAGCCTTAGGAGCTAAAGTCATTACAGTCATCTTGAAGAGGTTATTTGCCAAGTAGCATTTGCCCACGAACATACCACCCTTGAACATAATAACTTTGTCGGATTCAATACAAGCCGAAAACCTTTCTTGTTCAGCACTGCTCCCGAGATGAGATTCTTCCGGATCTCTGGCACGTGGAACACCTCGGTAAAAGTCAACTCTTTGCCGGAAGTCATCTTTAGCACAACCGTACATTTGCCTTCAACTTTTGAGACTGCTGAATTTCTCATATAGTAGTGCTCATCTTTTACCAGTTGATAGGTCTTGAACATCCATTTGTTAGCGCATGTGGCGAGTAGCCCCAGTGTCCACCCACCATTCCTTCGAATTCCCACCAACAAGGTTCACCTCCGACACCACAGCAGTCAGATGCATGTCATCCATGTCAGAGCTCAGCAAAGTGGGCATGAGCAGGTCTCACGCCTTTGCCTTTATTTGGGACTGCCTTCCTTTTACCCTCATTGATTTGGCGTTGGTTGCAGTCCATGGCCTTATGGTCAGCTTTTTCGCACACGTAGCAGTCACCTGTGAACCTCTAGTTCTAAGTATCTCCCTTGGAAACAAACGTGTGTTTGCGCTTATTACCATGGAAGTTGTTCCCAACCTCAGCCATGTTGGCCTTGGAAATCATTCCGACTAATTTCTTGTCAACTTTTCGATTGTCTTGCTCGATGCGCAGCCTCCTGATTAAGTCCTCGAGACTCATAATCTTTCGTTTGTGCTTCAGGTAGCTCTTGAAGTCTTTCCAAGATGGTGGTAATTTTTCAATCATCATCGCCACTTGGAGGGCATCATTTAGCCCCATACCTACGGCAGCAAGTTCATGATATATCAGCTGCAGCTCTTCGCATTGCTCAACAATGCTCTTGCCATCTACCATTCGATAGTCATGGAATCATCCAGCTACAAATTTCTGTGTGCCTGCGTCGTCAACTCTGTACTTCATTTCTAACGATTCCCAAAGATCCTTCGTAGTTTCTTTGGGGGAATACACATTGAAAAGTGCAGAGTCAAGAGAATTCAGTACGTAGTTGCGACAGAGGTAGTCGGCATTCATCCACAACTATTACAGCAGATTGAGGATCCTCTTTGTCCTCCACTGGTTTCTCCTCTTTGAGAAACCTAGTCAAGTTCAAGGTGGTCAAGAAGAACATTCTCTTCTACTGCCAAAGCTTAAAGTTCGAACCTTTGGACTTTTCCGGTTTCTCAAATTGAGATAACGGTATTGGGTTTCTTAGAACTGGCATAACGACCTCAGCGCCGCTAGCTTTCACCAATGGAATCTCAGTATACTCAGCAATTCGATTTTGAATCTGGTCAGCCATTAGCTAAAACGGAACACAAATGATAGAGCACAAGTAATATCAAACAGTTGTAAAACAACAAGATTAGTCCTAAGAAAGTGCAGAAACAATGTATGAACTAAGTAAAACTTGAGCAGTAATAATTTTGTTTTAACTTGCAATTGATTAAAATTCTAAATTTAAAGAACACAAATCAGAACCTTAAACAAAAGACAAAATATTTGAGTTTATGATTATTGGTTTTGTATATTTAAATAGACAAATTTAAACAGATTATAATGATTATGCAAAGAAAATTATACTGAAATAGTAAACTCACAGTGAAAAGTTTATATATACTGTTCAAAGTCTTCGAAAAACAAGAAACTGGAACTGATGAGTCCACAGCAAGCCGTGTGACCGTGAACTCAAATTTGTCTGCCTACAAGTTTCTGGCCTCTTGGACAAGAGAGTTCCCAGGTACAACGTCCAATCGTCTCTGTTCGGAATGAAGCAGAAATCCGAGCAGACACTCTCGAACACTTGTAGTGTGCAGTACTCTCAAACTTATGACATGTATGAATGAACAATGTTTTCAGATGTTACAAGACTGAAGCTGGTGCAGCCTGAGCAGCAGACCTCCCAAATGTCAAAAACTTAATGCAAGGTTTAGTGGGGTAGCTGAAGAGTCTGAACATTAATCTATGTTTTAAGTTTTATATTTAAATCAGATTAATCTTGAATTTAGTCTCAAACTTAAGTCCGATTTAACTCAGCATTAAAAAACAGTATGTGAAAAGTCAGGAATATGAAAAAGACACTTCTTCCCAGAAAATCGAGTAGTAAAAAGATAGAGCTACCTTCACGGCAGCGACACGTGCGGCGAGACGAGCGGACGGACGGTCATGGGGCACCCTTCTTTTCTACATTACTACACTCCAATGATTTGTTTCTCAATATAAACAAACCTCAAAAGTTTCATAAAACCAATGTGGGATCTCTAGCAATTTCAATTCACTTAACCCAAAAAATTGGGCTTTGGGCTTTCACCTACAATTTTCACCTACAATTATGACCCTTAGCCGGTCCTTCTATAGACAGCCCGGTTACGGGTCCTACCCTTCGAACCGTTGACCCGGTTAACCGGTCTGTTGACCACGGACCGGTTCCGAGCCGGTTCAGGGTCGATGATGACCCTTGGTCGGGTCTACCAATGACTACTCAAAATCTGTAGCCATCAGACCACATATTATAAAGGGAAATAAATTAAATATGAAATAGTTATTTAGCCAGAATTTCAAGACCTTGTAAATTGAGAATCGACTAAATAAAACATATCAAAAGCTAGTATGCTTCGCTGGATAACTACCAATTTCCAGTGACCCAATTCAAGAACACAATGATCAGAACACTGAACAACCAAAAGAAATAATAAAACAGAAAATTATATTACTTTCGCAAACAAAACAACTAAGAAACAAGATTGGAAGGATCAGTAAAAACAGGAAAAAGGAAAAAAAATTCCTAGTGAGTCGCTTTTGTCAAGTCAATGGGACTTCGACGTCGGTTTGTCCTGCAAGCGTCACTAGGAGAGAGAATCGAAGAGTTCGCGTGACGGGGCAAATTGGATTGGAAGAATTTTCCTTGAAACGAAGAAATAAGTTGGGAGGAGAGAGAATGTCATTTTAGTAATTAATGAGAAAAACGAAATTAGTGTGTGCGGAATTTGGAGGACGAGACATACGGCTCTTATATATAATAATTAATGACATTATGACAATGTGTTTGGGTCTTATTGTTGATGAAAATTCCTTACCGCAAGCGCACGGTGGTCAAGTTTTAGTATAAAAGATGTTGAACCCACAGAGATTGAATATAAAGTTAAATCTAAGTACTGAATTAAAATAATCCTTGCTTTATCTAGAGAATCGAATGCTTGGGTGTTTTATGAACATAATAAAAATCAATTAAACTACCAATGATCAAACCTTGAGTTGGGAAAAAATCAATTAGAGACGAATCTAGGTGTTCGATTTCACTTGTTCATCCACTATACTTATCATTCCTTGATTTCAATATTATGGATTTTCTTAGTTTACTAGCCGAGAATTCTTATCTATTTTCTACTCTCTCTCTCGAGTGTTAAGCAGAAGTAATCATCTAATATAAATCTTGATATCTCTATCTAAGAGCAAATATCAAACAATTGTAATTGCACAGTAATTCCTTTAACAACTTCTATGGAGTTATAGGTCTCTCGAACACTATAAACGTCCACGGTATGAATCCCTTCTTTCCTATTCACAACGCCCTCTCTCGAGTGATAGATCACAAATATAACATCATTCAATCCATGGCCAGAAGATCAAAAGCATTAAGAACAGGGAAACACAAATAAACCATATGGAAATCCAAATACTTCAATCAATTCATAATAAGCGTTTCAAAACAAGCTACATCGTTCTCCTAGAAAAATAGAATTAGTTCATGCTAGAAATGAATTAAACAGTAGACATGTTTTAATAATCCATAAAAACTAATAAAAGTTTAGAAATACAAAACGATTTAGAAGCTATTCTTCTTTCTCCGATGAACGCCTCCGTCTCGTGATGAAATCTCTACTTTTTGCTCCGAGCCATCGTCGTCTCTTTTTCTCCTTCTCCAACCCTAGTTCTTTTGTCCTAAGTCTGAATGTGTCTCTCCTCTCGTTCCTCCCCTTCGGCCTTTTAATTCTCGTGTATCAGATAAGGAAGGTAACAAGAATTTCAAAAATTCTGTTGGCGTGTATACGCCGTATGAGAGGCGTAACTACGCCTGATGATGTGTTAAAAACTTGGCTTCCAGCATGACTGGCGTATTTACGCCACGGTGTTGGCGTAACTACGCCTCAACTGGCGTAACTATGCCTCAAAGTGGCGTAACGCCTAACTAAAATCTCAAATGTCGTAGCCTCGGCGTAGCTATGCCTAAAACTGGCGTAGTTACGCCTAATGTAACTCTTCAAAATGTTGGAAATGTCGTAGCCTTGGCGTATTTACGCCTGATAATGGCGTAGCTACGCCAACCTTTTGGATGGAAACCTTGGAATCTTGACCTCAATACATCATTTTAATCCGCTATTTGCACCATTTTAGTCCACAAATCACGTAGTTACCTGGATTTCTGCAAGACATGACAGAACAATACCAAAAACATAATTCTGATCGAAAACCAGCACTAAACCATGTAAAATAAGAAGAAATATAAGTGGATAAAATACACTTATCAAACCCCCTAAACTTAAACTTTTGCTAGTCCCGAGCAAAACAAACAAGAACAACAAACACAAAAAACAAATCTGAAACAAAATGACACAAAACAAAGTTGTGAAACAATCCAATTGTGTAGGCCTCAGAAATACATGGTTTAAAATTCTCAATTTAAACATGCATATCACGTACTCAAGAGTTCTCAAGTATGTGTGTGTTACCATTTCCATTTAATCATTAACTCAAAGCAATATTTACTCACACAAATCAATAGGACTTTGCAAGGTATATGTTCAATTGCATTGTTCAAAAATGGAGTATAACTTTGATAAATGCTAAACAATGCATCATGACTAGGTAATGAGATGCTCATATGTGAATGTCAAAACCATATTCATTACAAGTGTTTCTCGAGCGTCCATAGGTTTACTATTCATAACCTTCTTCACTAGTATATTAGACAAATGTGGCTCGGTCAATAGGTCTTAATAGTCTTGTAACGTTAGGCTTCGACTCATGGCTTCAACAAAAGGAGAGGATATTCAAAATAAGATAGTAAGTTAAATATAACCAAATTGCGCACTCTCATCCCAATTCGATTCCTTCTATTGATGAATCATCATTTTTTCTTTTCTTTTCAATTCACCCTCCTTTCTCATCGGCCTCATCATTCACCTCATTATTTTTCTCATTCTTTCAATCACTATTTTCTTTACCTCTTCAACATATTTCTATGCATTCATTCCTTTTTTTTTCATTGTTACTCCACTTCTAATTTTCAATTATGAACATAAGAGATATTTGAAATTTTAAAGCGCAATAAAAGCTTACTCACTTGAGGGTGGGAAATAGTGTATAAGCTCTCAACAAGGTGGTTGATGTGGTATCTTGAAACGATGCCGAATGGGGTCATTCATGTGCCTAAGCACATGCCATTCGATTTGTATGAAGCTCAAAAGGGTAACTAGGGATAAAATGATGTCATTTGGTGGCTTCAAAGGCTCAAACAATCAAAAATTGCCTAAATCATTCCTAAGCAACTTATGTCTGTATTTCGCCTCAAAGGTTACTATAGTAAGTTTTATACTACTCTCAATTCACAAATATAAATGTGTTTTGACCAATTATGCTCAGAAAATGTGTTGCTCAAAAGAATTTGAATGAGATAATGAAACATAATGCAACAATTTAAGTCTCATTCTTTACAGTTAGGCTCAAATGGGCTAATATGACAAGTTTATATCAATGAATAAAGGCCCAAACTATTATCAAGAGTCGTCTATATCATATTTGTGTTCATTCAACTCAACATTGATTAATCAAATGGTCATGGTCTATAGTGCATGAATATGTGAGAAACTCAAGAGCAAAGTGAAAACACGAAAAATTTTAAAATTTTCAAAAACTCAATTCTTCATCATTGGCCACAACTGACTCGTAACACAACTTATGACACTCACGACTCAACAGACTCTAATCAATGACAAATCAACAAAAAAAAAACTAAAACAAAGCAAGTAAGACACAACTGACCAGAAAAAACAGGAATCCAAGTAATTCGAGACAAAGTTCAAAGCATCCCCCCTAAACATAGAAATGTGCATTGTCCTCAATGCATACAACGTGAAGAAGGATATGGAACGATGCACATACCTAGGCGATGACCGTCATTGGTCATCGTCATCCATATCATCTGGGGCGGTTGTGGAAATGGTGGTGGCTGGAAAGTAGGCGGCTGTGGAAACACTCTCTGAGGGAACTCCTGGGCGAGGGCTGAGGTAAAGTCCACCACAAAGTTCATGTATGTATCTTGACGCTGCTTGACCACCTCTTGGCGCTATAGGTATGCTTCGTGACTTTGGTGGAACTCTTCCCATTGATGAGCTTGAGCTGCTACACAATGCTCCAAGTCAGTGAGTCTTGTAACAAGGGTGTGAAGGTCTGGAATCGGAGCAGATTCAGTCGGTGGTGGCTCACTAGAGGTGCCTTCCTGGCTAGATGATTGGGGGCGTCGCCCTCGAATAGCATGTCTCGCTAACAAGATCGGCTTCTGAATTTTCAACCGCTCTTCATCAGCGCCCCATCGCACCCCCCGCATAGTAGCATAAATCAGTAATCAGCATGGGGTGTGGGAATCCCAAAGTCATTGCCCCCTGCAGGCAAACTCAATGGAGTAATGGATAATAAGCCCCAAGTCGATAGACAAGCCAATCATAATAGCGAAAAGCACAGAAGCTTTGTCCTTGGTCACATCAGTGGCATGAAGAGCTGGCTTAATCCGTGCCTTGATAAAGGAGAACCACAACTTCTCAGTTTCTTTTAGTGCCGAGGCTGAAAAATTGACAAATCGATCTTGATTCATTTTCCAATGCGCATTAGGGTCACACAACCTCAGAATGATCTCATTGTAGTCGACGTGTTCATTGATATAGGTAGTGTATTCGTCGTCTTCCAATCGTGCATCTCGAAGAGTGTATTGATTGTGTGGCGATCAAAAGCTACCATGTGTCCTCGAACCAAGACCTTGTAGTCCTCGTGTTGCACAGAGAGGTTGGCATAAAATTCTCGTTCTACAGGCTGCACCGCATCATTCAGCTCCTTAATAAATTCCCCCCAACCTCGAGCTCTGGCACTTCGAATGATGGGGTGTTGGGGCTCAGTTAAGTCAAACCCGCACTCACTGATCCAAGGCCTATCTAATTCCGACTTATAATTATTCTCAGCATCAACATTCCAAAATTTGTGGGTGTCAAACGATACCGATGAAGAAGCAGGTTCCTTTTGTTTGGAAGTGTTCCCCTTTTGTTTCTTTTTGGGTGCCATTAGATGTGCACTTCCAATAAACCAAAATTAACAATAACCCACAAACTTGGCTAATTCACCCCCACAACAATTACTCCAATATCACCCTCCACAATATTATCACACCCAATTCAAACTCCACAAGTATATAACACCCAATTCAAACTTCAATTCTATCCAAGCACAAAATATTTCAACTTTATGTCACACGAGCTCATTAATTGTTGAGAAATTATACTTACCCAACCTTAGATGAAGCAAAATCGAATTTGGTTGGAGAAGCAAGAGCACCACTTAGCAACCCCCTAAACTTGCTTCCTTGCAAGAATGAACTCCAAATACTTGCAATTAATTGAACAAATCAAGGATTTTAGAGGTGGGATGGCTTAAACAAGGGAAGTTGAAGATTAAAGAGTGAAAATTGGGGTTTTGGTGAGAGGGGCGTGAGTTAGGGTTCAAGAGAAGAGAAATTGTGAGAAAAAAAAAATCTGCAGATTTTGACGAGGCGTATTTACGCCGCATGCACGTCAAATTTTTTTTTCTGAAATATTGAGCAGGCGTATTTGCGCCATTAACATGCGTATTTATGCCTATGCTACGGCATTTGCAAAAGTGAAAATTTTTTTCTGGCGTAATTACGCCACCGATTTTTTTTTGTTTTTCTGAAATTAAATAAAATAAAATAAGGGATACAGAATTTGGGTTGCCTCCCAAAAAGTGCTTAGTTTATAGTCATCAGCCCGACTGTCTTCCATTCCTTCACTTAGGCTCGCTCAGATGAGCATAGTCCACATTCCTTACTTCTTCCCCATAATAATGCTTCAAACGCTGACCATTTGCTTGAAACGTTTGACCATCATTGCATTTCAGTTCAATTGCTCCATATGGTGTCACTTTCTCAATGGTGAACGGCCCGGACCATCAGTTACTTCAACTTTCCTGGAAGCAGTCGGAGACGAGAGTTATAAAGAAGCACTTTCTGACCAGGAATGAACTCTCTTCTCACGATTTGCCTGTCATGCCAATTCTTCGTTCGCTCCTTATAAAGTTTAGCATTTTCATAAGCTTCATTGCAAAACTCATCCATTTCAGTGAGCTGTAGCAACCGTTGCTCACCAGCAGCCTTCAAATCAAAGTTCAAAGCCCGATGCTCCAACTCTACAGGTAAGTTGCATGCTTTCCCAAAGACCAGACGATAAGGGGACATCCCTATGGGAGTTTTGAATGCAGTTTGGTATGTCCATAGTGCATCATCCAATTTCAGAGCCCAATCCTTTCGATGATGCTGACAGTCTTTTCTAGAATTAGCTTAATTTCCCAGTTAGAAATTTCAGCTTGACCATTTGTTTGTGGATGATAAGCCAATGCAATTTTATGCCTCACAATGTATTTCATCATCAAAGCACTGAAGATCTTGTTACCTAAGTGTCTCGGAGTGCCAAACCTGGTAAAAATGTTCTTTTGCACAAACTTAACAACAACATGAGCGTCATTAGTGGATGTGGTGATTGCTTCAACCCAAACATAATCCACTGCTAACAAAATATACGACTGACCACAAGAGGGTGGAAAGGGGCCCATGAAATCAATACCCCATACATCGAAGATTTCTACTTCCAAGATATTTGTCAATGGCAGCTCATGGCGTTTGGAAATATTACGAATGCGTTGACAACGATCACACGTCTTTACCAAAATATAACTGTCTCGATGTAGCTCTGGCCAATAGAAACCCGATTGAAGAACTTTTGATGCGGTCCTCGATGCTCCAAAATGTCCCCCATAAGGTGTTGTGATGTCCAGATTTATGATAATCATTTGTTGGACTAAATATGATTTAGATTTTATTGATAATTAATTTTAGAATTAATTAATTAGAAGTGAAATTGACCAAGTGAAGGTCAACTGGCAAATTAATCGGATCATAAAATATTTTGAGATTGTAAATATACTCCGATAATATTTTAGAGATAAGTTAATTAAAATGAAGAATTTAAGTTTTGGGTTTTTGGGGTGTGTATAAATCCCAATCGTTGTCTATAAATAATATGTCAGTGCACCGGCGACACTTCGATGTACAAACCGGGTTAGGATACAAAAAAATAAATATGTTTTGTTGGGCATTTTCGGACACACAGAAAAACGTGTAAAATCACGCACACAAAACCCGATCCCCTTTCTCTTCGCTGTTGCTCGACCCTCGCCGCTAAATCGCGCAGCCCGCCGCCGTCCGAGCTCCTTCCGGCGCGTCCGAACCACCACCATCTTCGTCTCTTCCAGGTGCATCTTTCCATACCAAGAACATGAAGTTTCGTCGCGGATTGCGTCCGGATCTTGCAAGGAAGCGCGCGGATAAAATTTCCAAATTTGTCCGATTTTGGGACGATTTTCTCCCAATAATTTTGTGGGTAATCCTCCTCATCCTTCAATCGTTTTTCCCCTGAAATCCCACGATTTTTTATGGAGCTTTGGTTCGATTTTTACTAGCATTTTGGAAGGGTTGTTAGTGTGTGTTCGTGTGTGTGCAGCAGTGTGTGTGCGTGTGTGTGTTTCTGCATGTGTGTGTGTGTCCAGCATGTGTTTGTGGGTGAAGATGGTGTGTATGTATGTATTCCTTCATGTATTGAAGTGTTGTATTTGGGAATGGGATAGCTTGAGGAAAGTTTTGATTGTTGGAAGTTGATGGGGGCTCACTTTATTGAATGGTTAATTGTTGAAAATAAATTGTGGAATATGTCTTGACTAGTATTATTATTGGTTAAAAGATGAAGATTAAAATCATGCATGGAATGTGTTTGTTAATAGGTTTAAATGAGATTCAAGTGTGGGTCTAAGTCTTGTTAGTGGGTGAAAATGACTAACTTTTATGGCTTGTAGCCATTGTGATATTTGGTAGATGTTGGGCTATGGTATGGGATGTGTTCAATTGGAAGCATGTGTAGTGTGAAAATAAGTGGGTTAGATACATGCTAGTATGTGTTAACATGGAATAGAGTGTATGGTGATATTTATGCTCAAATGGATAGCATAGCATGTATTAATGATTTATGTCACTTTATTGAGTGTCAAATCTTAATAGTTCTAAATCAAGAATTTTGGAATCCAATGCATCTTTAAATCGTTAAGTTGAATTTAATCAATAAATGACTTTATGTTGGGATTAAAGGGAATTAGATTTAAAAGGGTAGAATCTTGTATCTTCATGGATCCTTTCTTTCATGTCTTGGTTTGAATCACCTCGGTGTGGGTTTGAATAATTGTGGAACATGTTAATTGGCTTAATTGGATTGTTTTAGTTAGACACTAGTTGGATATTATTATGCATACACCCTTGCACTTCCTTTCCCTCTATTGAACTGGTGTGTCTAGTGAACTGCTATGTGAGTTGGGCGTGATCTTGCACGTATGGGTGTGTGTATCCCGCATCATGTGTGTGATGTAGCGGATGGTGGGAGATGATGGGGTTTTGCATTACCAATGAAATATCATGATTAATGTGAGGATGTGTGCATCCAAAGTATTGATTATGATTTGATTCATAATATTGAGTTATTGATTTGTGATACGGAAATGAAAGTAAGAACTATTTGATGGATATTCATTGCTTGGGTTATGAGTTAATATTGAATTGATATTCGATATAGACTCTACAGGAGACTTCGGACGTTGATGATAGCTTGTTCACGTTGTCTACTATAAGGTACGTGGTGACGTACGAGCAGGTATATCTAGTATCTATACATTCACGTATACATGCAATTTTGAATATGATGATTCAGGTAAGTGTTTGACTTTAATAATTGAGTTTCATATACGAGTTATTGGGGACACGTAGTGGTACGTGATCCGATTATACTTGTTGAGTAGTGATGCCGTGGGCATGAGCGATATGAGAAAGTATCGAGAATGAGATGGTGGGATAACCAGGCATTGGGATAACCAGGTTTACATTGATATTGAACTATTTATGTTTGAGCATAAATAATATATTGTCATCGTATTGAATTCATAAGCGTTGTTGAGTATCACATTTTCAGTGATAATACTAAATTTGACATTATGAGGGTGCGTGAGTTTGAAACAGGAACAGTGTGTGGAAGCTATACAAATTTGGAATTGTACAGGGAGTATACTTTATGAGTTTTGAATGATTTAAATTATTGCATTATGATTTTGTATGTTGATTTGTGATTGAATATTGAGTGGGAGTGTGCTCACCCTATGTGGGGGCTGTTTCTGTTGAAACAGGTACAACAAGTACGATGCTGCTTTGGAGTGCTAGGTTCGAACTTTGTTGGATGATGCTTCCAGAAGCATAGTATGAGATTGAGCCGATATACAAGGTTGAGCGGTTGGTATATATACTAATTATGCATCCGGATGTGTATCCGTTATTCGTCGCTCTTCTGTGAGCACTTGTATCTGTATATGGACTGTATAAGGGTTTTGAAACCCACTTTTGTTGTCTTATTAGTGTGGTGTCTTCCCTGGCCGGGAATTTACTTAGTGTTTCTGTATTCTGTTTTAGTATTGTGTTGTCCCTGGTCGGGAGTTATATTATGTGATGTGTTTTTATTTCTGGATAGCTCAGTTTGTGGGGAGACTCTGCCCAATTTTTTATAAAAAAAACCCACAATGTAAAAGTGGTGTAATGGGGATGGTATTGGGTGAAATCCTTGAGTCTATTTGTTGGTCGAGATGATCATATAATGTTGAACATTGGTTATGTCATGGGATTATGGGAAACATGTAATGATTCTTTTTAAAGAATGAAAAGAAAATGAAAAATTTATTCACATACGACGTCATAAATGAACTAATGACGAGTTTAAGTGTTGGGGCCTTACATTAGTGGTATCAGAGCAGTGGTTGCTCTTTGGGGCTGTTAAGGGCCTAGGAACTTGTTGATAGGAATTGGTAGCACATATTTTTACATTATGGTATTAATGTTGTGTGACACAACTAATTGCTTATGTGCTTTTACGATATGGAAAGTGGTGCTAATCATTATATTTGCAGGAATCGTGTAGAATGCGATGGGATGGCATTAATGGTGATGTCTAGCACTTCATGTATTATGTGTTAAGGGATCTGATTTTGTAGGAAAATCAGGAAATGTGAGACGTACGGGCTTCGGATGGTAAAACGTGTTACACCTTTGATTATGTATATCGTGGATAGTGAATCCTTACATGTTATGGTATATGTGAAATGATAGTGATATATTGTAATAATGGAATCAACTGTTGTGTACGATTATTGTGGTAGAATTGATGAATGTTCCGGTAGCCTTTATCTCCGAGCGAGGGAGGTACTTGCCGCTGTCATATGAAGCGATGGTAGTATGATATTTGCCGATGTCATGTCTAAGCGAGGTAACATGCCGTTGTCATTGTCGAAGCGAGGGATATCATATGATGCCGCTATATGTCGAAGCGAGGGGTCCTAAAATTCCGCTGTTGTATTGGGACCGGAACAGTCACAATTCTAGTGATTAATGTGGAATATTGTGGTTATAACTGGAATGTGGTATCGATCATTATATTTGTGAACTGTTGTATTAACCTGGATGCAGGTACATGGAGCTAGTGGAAGTTCCGGTAGTTGTTATATTCGAGCGAGGGAGGTACTTGCAGCTGTCATATGAAGCGATGGTAATATGATATTTGCCGCTGTCATGTCTAAGCGAGGTAACATGCCGCTGTCATTGTCGAAGCGAGGGATATCATATGATGCCGCTATATGTCGAAGCGAGGGGTCCTAAAATTCCGCTGCTATAACAAGACCGGAACAACCACATTATCGATATTGATAGCGATGTCTCATTCCGCTATATTGGTTGGCGATGGTTCATGCCGCCAGGTATATTGAAAGCGATGTCTCATTCCGCTATATTGATTGGCGATGGTTTATGCCGCCGGGTACATGTAAGCGATGCCTCTTTCCGCTATGTCAATGGCGATGGCTCATGCCGCCAGACATGTGTTTAGCGATGGTGTATTCCGCTGATTCCATGGCGATGGTTCTTGCCGCCGACTATATATACAGCGACGTCTCATTCCGCTATTCTGTTGATGGTGAGTATATCAATTTGTATATTGATATGAAATCATATTTTGTGGAATATTTATGTTGAGAACAGGGACAATTTAAAGTATCAAGTGTGGATCAACTGTGTACAGTAAGTGTTATTACATCTTGTTGTTTTAAGAATGTATATTCATTATGATTATGGATAGTATACGTGTGCCAGTAGTGGCGATGAGTATTATGTACCGCCGTAGGGCGATGAGGATTGATGCATTGCTATTGTGTTAGTAATGAATATTTTTCGTACCGCTATTGTGATTAGCGATGAATGCTGTTGTATCACAATTGTGTTAGCAATGAGTATTGATGATGCTTTGATTGCAGATGGCAATAGAAGTTGTGCTATGTACAGTTATGTTATTGCTCATTGGGTATATGTGATTTAGGCCCAAGAGGATATTGGATCGATCCAGGAGGACGAAGTATCGAGGTAAACCGTTTCAGTTGTTTGAACATATTGATATATGTTGATTCGAGTTATTTTGTTGATTAATATTGATTTTGAAATCACGTACATGTAGAAAAGTTGATAACGGAATTGAAGTAGAACCTAGATGTGTCATTCATATTTTGTTGCGATAATAAGGCAAGAAGGAGTGTAACCTCTGTGATAACACTCTCATATCTACGGTGTGTAGTGATGAGATATTGAAAATAGATGTTAATCATTTTGTGATGATAATTATTGCTGTGAAAGCATGCTAGTTTTGTATGTGGTAGGATTAATAATTGATTAATCACCTATTATGTTGAATGGAATACAATCAGGTAGACATGAGTTAATGAGCATGTCACGGGATGACATGTGTCGCGGGATGACGCGTGATTACTACGAATGTCGTGTGTGGACATGTGCCCATTGTGAACATTCATGATTAATGAATTTTTATGTTTCGAGGATGAGTTAAAGATTGATATAAATTGCGTCATTGAAGCATGCAATTGATTCTTATGTTAAATTTCAAACACCCTATATGATGGTGTGCAGTAGCATGTTGTGTACAGAACTGCGAGAAACTTCTGATGCAAGGAATTAATGTTTGATGACAGAAACATTATGAATATCGAAATGCGTAAATGACAAGGTACGTGTTATGTTACTAGTATTTGAGAAATACTAACGAGATTATTTTGTGATTGTCCTATGACAGATAATAGTTGGGTGAAGTAATGTGGAAATGTTGATATTAAGAGTATGTGAGTGATGTGACTAACATGATATTAGGGTGCCATTGTGTATTGTAGATGATTCCATCTACAAAGGTATGTCACGAACTATTCGATATTGATGTTGATGCCGTGTGTTAGATGAGTATAATCGTGACATGAAAATATTGGTGTTAAGCCATTTATCATGATTTGATACTGATGGTCTGTGGCTGTTGGTGTGTATAATGTATATATACGTATGTGAGAATGACTAATGGGTTTTCTAGTCATTACCTTGCACCAGATAATAGCCAGGAGATGGTATATGAAAGACTGATGCGTAAAGGCTCAAGATTACCGTTACTTCATACGGATGATGGTGATGATGTGCGGATAAGTTGCATACATTTGCAACGACACAGGTATGAAGTTAATTAAGATAAATGTTGATGTATTGTCATATATTCTTGAATATACATGAAAGCATGGATTGCATGATTTAACGAGATTATATGATGGGTACTGTGATAAAAGTATATGACGGGAAATAAGATTGTGCAATGGAATTGTGTTGATGAAAGTACACAGGTAGTGAATTATGACAAAGAAGCTGGGCGATTAAACACTTCTCGCGATCGTTGGTGCAATGGAGCACATGTGTGAGCCACGATGATTCCGATGACTGTCATCCTACAGATGGTAAAGTCACTATATCAAGCTATATAGGGTACGTAAATTTTACAGTTGGCTTTTATGATAAGCATGCGTTGAAATTTCGAGGACGAAATTTTATATGTTGGGGAGAATTGTGATGTCCAGATTTATGATAATCATTTGTTGGACTAAATATGATTTAGATTTTATTGATAATTAATTTTAGAATTAATTAATTAGAAGTGGAATTGACCAAGTGAAGGTCAACTGGCAAATTAATCGGATCATAAAATATTTTGAGATTGTAAAATATACTCCAATAATATTTTAGAGATAAGTTAATTAAAATGAAGAATTTAAGTTTTGGGTTTTTGGGGTGTGTATAAATCCCAATCGTTGTCTATAAATAATATGTCAGTTCACCGGCGACACTTCGATGTACAAAACCGGGTTAGGATACAAAAAAATAAATATGTTTTGTTGGGCATTTTCGGACACACAGAAAAACGTGTAAAATCACGCACACAAAACCCGATCCCCTTTCTCTTCGCTGCTGCTCGACCCTCGCCGCTAAATCGCGCGCGCCCGCCGCCGTCCGAGCTCCTTCCGGCGCGTCCGAACCACCACCGTCTTCGTCTCTTCCAGGCGCATCTTTCCATACCAAGAACATGAAGTTTCGTCGCGGATTGCGTCCGGATCTTGCAAGGAAGCGCGCGGATAAAATTTCCAAATTTGTCCGATTTTGGGACGATTTTCTCCCAATAATTTTGTGGGTAATCCTCCTCATCCTTCAATCGTTTTTCCCCTGAAATCCCAAGATTTTTGATGGAGCTTTGGTTCGATTTTTACTAGCATTTTGGAAGGGTTGTTAGTGTGTGTTCGTGTGTGTGCAGCAGTGTGTGTTCGTGTGTGTGTTTCTGCATGTGTGTGTGTGTCCAGCATGTGTTTGTGGGTGAAGATGGTGTGTATGTATGTATTCCTTCATGTATTGAAGTGTTGTATTTGGGAATGGGATAGCTTGAGGAATGTTTTGATTGTTGGAAGTTGATGGGGGCTCACTTTATTGAATGGTTAATTGTTGAAAATAAATTGTGGAATATGTCTTGACTAGTATTATTATTGGTTAAAAGATGAAGATTAAAATCATGCATGGAATGTGTTTGTTAATAGGTTTAAATGAGATTCAAGTGTGGGTCTAAGTCTTGTTAGTGGGTGAAAATGACTAACTTTTATGGCTTGTAGCCATTGTGATATTTGGTAGATGTTGGGCTATGTTATGGGATGTGTTCAATTGGAAGCATGTGTAGTGTGAAAATAAGTGGGTTAGATACATGCTAGTATGTGTTAACATGGAATAGAGTGCATGGTGATATTTATGCTCAAATGGATAACATAGCATGTATTAATGATTTATGTCACTTTATTGAGTGTCAAATCTTAATAGTTCTAAATCAAGAATTTTGGAATCCAATGCATCTTTAAATCGTTAAGTTGAATTTAATCAATAAATGACTTTATGTTGGGATTAAAGGGAATTAGATTTAAAAGGGTAGAATCTTGTATCTTCATGGATCCTTTCTTTCATGTCTTGGTTTGAATCACCTCGGTGTGGGTTTGAATAATTGTGGAACATGTTAATTGGCTTAATTGGATTGTTTTAGTTAGACACTAGTTGGATATTATTATGCATACACCCTTGCACTTCCTTTCCCTCTATTGAACTGGTGTGTCTAGTGAACTGCTATGTGAGTTGGGCGTGATCTTGCACGTATGGGTGTGTGTATCCCGCATCATGTGTGTGATGTAGCGGATGGTGGGAGATGATGGGGTTTTGCATTACCAATGAAATATCATGATTAATGTGAGGATGTGTGCATCCAAAGTATTGATTATGATTTGATTCATAATATTGAGTTATTGATTTGTGATATGGAAATGAAAGTAAGAACTATTTGATGGATATTCATTGCTTGGGTTATGAGCTAATATTGAATTGATATTCGATATAGACTCTACAGGAGACTTCGGACGTTGATGATAGCTTGTTCACGTTGTCTACTATAAGGTACGTGGTGACGTACGAGCAGGTATATCTAGTATCTATACATTCATGTATACATGCAATTTTGAATATGATGATTCAGGTAAGTGTTTGACTTTAATAATTGAGTTTCATATACGAGTTATTGGGGACACGTAGTGGTATGTGATCCGATTATACTTGTTGAGTAGTGATACCGTGGGCATGAGCGATATGAGAAAGTATCGAGAATGAGATGGTGGGATAACCAGGTTTACATTGGGATAACCAGGTTTACATTGATATTGAACTATTTATGTTTGAGCATAAATAATATATTGTCGTCGTATTGAATTCATAAGCGTTGTTGAGTATCACATTTTCAGTGATAATACTAAATTTGACATTATGAGGGTGCGTGAGTTTGAAACAGGAACAGTGTGTGGAAGCTATACAAATTTGGAATTGTACAGGGAGTATACTTTATGAGTTTTGAATGATATAAATTATTGCATTATGATTTTGTATGTTGATTTGTGATTGAATATTGAGTGGAGTGTGCTCACCCTGTGTGGGGGCTGTTTCTGTTGAAACAGGTACAACAGGTACGATGCTGCTTTGGAGTGCTAGGCTCGAACCTTGTTGGATGATGCTTCCAGAAGCATAGTATGAGATTGAGCCGATATACAAGGTTGAGCGGTTGGTATATATACTAATTATGCATCTGGATGTGTATCCGTTATTCGTTGCTCTTCTGTGAGCACTTGTATCTGTATATGGACTGTATAAGGGTTTTGAAACCCACTTTTGTTGTCTTATTAGTGTGGTGTCTTCCCTGGCCGGGAATTTACTTAGTGTTTCTGTATTCTGTTTTAGTATTGTGTTGTCCCTGGTCGGGAGTTATATTATGTGATGTGTTTTTATTTCTGGATAGCTCAGTTTGTGGGGAGACTCTGCCCAAATTTTTATAAAAAAAACCCACAATGTAAAAGTGGTGTAATGGGGATGGTATTGGGTGAAATCCTTGAGTCTATTTGTTGGTCGAGATGATCATATAATGTTGAACATTGGTTATGTCATGGGATTATGGGAAACATGTAATGATTCTTTTTAAAGCATGAAAAGAAAATGAAAAATTTATTTACATACGACGTCATAAATGAACTAATGACGAGTTTAAGTGTTGGGGCCTTACAGGTGTTGAGTGAAAGTTTTCTAAAATTTCCTTTGCTTCCTCCTCAGTTACACATCGCCTAACAATTTGATCTGCACAGCGTCTGAATACATATGGTTCATCCCAGTAATAATTCTTGACGTCATGAAAGAACTTTTTCCTTTGCTGATAATTTAGGTCTGGAGGCAATATACCACATGACAAATAGTTAGCAAAGTCAGCAAACCAAGGGGTTTTAGTACCTACCTCAAAGAGATGTTCATCAGGAAAATTCTCTTGTATTACTCCATGATCCACTTGATCCTCCAACTCCAGATGAGATAGGTGATCTGCTACTTGGTTCTCACTACCCTTTTTATCCAAGATCTCGAAATCAAACTCTTGTAGCAATAAAATCCAACGAATCAACCGGGGTTTCGCATCCTTCTTTGCAAAAAGATAACGAATAGCTGCGTGATCTGTGTAAACTATGACCTTTGTCCCAATCAGATATGCTCAAAACTTGTCGAATGCAAACACCACAACTAACATCTCTTTCTCGGTGGTGGTGTAATTCTGTTGGGCTCCATCAAGAGTTATGCTTGCATAGTAAATTGCCCTAAAAATCTTGTCTTTCTTTTGCCTCAATACTGCTCCAACAGCATAGTCGCTGGCATCACACATTAAATCAAATGGCTCCTTCCAGTCCGGCACTATGATAATCGGTGCTGATATAAATGCTTTCTTTAACCTGTCAAATGCCTGCAAACACGAATCATCAAAGACAAAAGGTGAGTCTTTTTCTAACAAATTACATAATGGCTTAGCTATTTTAGAGAAATCTTTAATAAAACGTCGATAAAACCCGGCATGTCCAAGGAAGCTCCTAATAGCCTTCTCATTGTTCGAAGGTGGAAGCTTTTCAATTGCAACCACTTTTGCTCGATCCACTTCAAGTCTTTGAGATGACACCTTATGGCCAAGAACAATACCCTCTTGCACCATAAAGTGACATTTCTCCAATTTGACACAAGATTCTTTTCTTTCTTGGCAGCGCTGTAACACAAGAGATAGGTTATGCAGACAATGGTCAAAAGAGGAACCAAATACCGAAAAGTCGTCCATGAAGACTTCTAGGATCTCCTCCACCATATCTAAAAATATAGCCATCATGCACCGTTGAAAGGTAGCAGGTGCGTTGCATAAACCAAAAGGCATTCTTCTAAACGCAAAAGTTCCATATGGACAAGTAAATGTTGTCTTCTCTTGATCCTCGGGGTCTATGGCAATTTGATTGTACCCTGAATAGCCATCTAAGAAACAGTAATAACAACAACCAGCTAACCTGTCGAGCATCTGATCAATAAATAGAATAGGGAAGTGGTCCTTCCTTGTGGTCTTGTTGAGTTTCCTATAGTCAATGCAAACTCGCCACCCCATCACAGTTCGAGTTGAGATCAACTCATTATTTTAATTTCTTACCACTGTCATTCCTCCTTTCTTTGGCACAACCTGTACTGGGGAGACCCTTGCACTATCTGAAATAGCTTAAATAATCCCAGCATTTGACAATTTAAGCACTTCTGCTTTTACTACCTCTTTCATTACTGGATTAAACCGCCTTTGATGATCAATGGAGGGAGTGAATGACTCCTCCATAAGTATTTTATGCATGCATAAAGACGGGCTAATCCCCTTTATATCAGAAACTGACCAACCCAAAGCAGATTTAAATGTCCTCAAGACACGTAATAATTTATCTTTCTCTACAGAACAAAGAGATGAAGATATAATTACCGGATAATGTCGAATTCTCACCCAAGAAGGCATAAGTAAGGTGGGTAGGTAGTTCTTTCAATTCCGAGCTCGCCTTCGTAACTTCTTCTACTGATGTATCTTGTACATCTTCCTCTGTTCCAGCAGTGTTGTTCTCCTTATGCAAGCTCTTAAGTGCTTCAACTTGCTCAGAAAGATCAGGTTCAGTTGCATCTACTTGCATAATGGAGTTGACCATGCAGTTCTCCAATGGATCCTCAGGTATTGTTCCTACTTCAAAATTATGCACACATGAGTCAATAACATCTAAGAATTTGCACGTGCTTACCTCGTCAGGTCCATTGAGAGCCTTGTAAATATTAAACATAACTTCTTCGCCTCCAACTCTCAAGGATAGTTCTCCTCTCTGAACATCGATAAGTGCCTTGCCTGTTGCTAAGAATGGTCTCACCAAAATCAATGGGACGTCTCCATCTTCTTCCATATCTAGTACCACAAAATCTGCAGGGAAAATAAATTTGTCCACCTTAACAAGTACATCTTCAATTATCCCTCGAGGATATGTAAGAGACCTATCCGCCAATTGCAAGGTGATGGTAGTAGGCTTTACTTCTCCAAGCCCTAAGCTCTGAAAATAGATAAAGGCATTAAATTAATACTTGCACCTAAATCACATAATGCATTATTAAATGTAGAACTAACAATAATACAAGGAATAGTAAAACTCCCTGGATCTTTTAATTTTTGTGATAGCTTCTTCTGGAGAATAACACTACATTCTTCTGTGAGATTCACGGTCTCAAATTCCTCGAGCTTTCTCTTCCGTGCCATTATGTCATTCATGAACTTTGCATAATTAGGTATTTGTTGCAACGCATCAGCAAATGGAATGTTAATGTGGATTTTCTTGAAAATCTCCAAGAACTTTGCAAACTGGTCATCTATGGCCTTTTTCCGGAAGCGTTGAGGATATGGAAGTGTAGGCTTGAACATAGGAAGCTTTTCAGGTAGCGTGGCTTGCTTCTCCTTTTCAACTTCCTAAGGGATTTCAACCTGAATTTGAGTCTCCTCAACTGATGGCTCATCAACCTGTGCTGGTTCTACATCCCCAAGTTCCTTGACATTTCTCAATGTCACGGCCTTGCACTGCTCTTTTGGGTTCACTGCAGTGTTGCTAGGAAATGTTCATCTTTGTTGGTTGTTCATGGCATTAGCAAGCTGCCCAATTTGAACCTCAAGAGACTTCATCGTAGCACCCATGTTATTCATGTGACCCTCAATCATATCAAGCCTTGACTCATTCTTCTCAAGCCTCAATGCTGAGCTTTGAACAAAATTACCCACCAAATCTTCAAATGATGGTTTACCTTCATTCTTTTGTGGAGCATATCCAGGTGGTGGAGTCAAGGCATTATTGTTGTTGGCATATGAGAGTTTATCATTGTTACGGAACCCTTGTTGGTACTGATTGCCTCGGTAGTTGTTATTGTTGTTGGGATACCGATTATTTATGAACTGAGCTTGTTCTTGGTCTGCTTCCCTTGACAACTCGATTCCAGCTGCAGCTGCAGCTGATTCAATTGTGGGTTGTGCTCATTGCTTGGTCAGAGCTGCTACCTGTGTGGTTAGTGCAGATAATTGTGCGAAAAGTGTACTAAAGTGATCAACCTCATACATACCTATGGGTTTCCTTACCATTGTTCGGTCACTGGGCCACTGAAAACTGTTGGTGGACATCTCCTCAAGTAATTCAAAAGCAACATCTGCAATCTTAGCAAATAGTGTTCCTCCTGCTGCAGCATCCACAATGATCCTAGTTGGCCCATTCAACCCATTGTAAAATAACTGGATTTGCACCCAGTTCTCATAGTTGTGTTGTGGGCACCTCCTCAATAAATCCTTAAATCGCTCACATGACTCATATAGTTGCTCATAATCAATTTGTCTGAACATACTGATTTCAGTTCTCAGTTGAGCTGACTTAGCTGGTGGAAAGAACTTTGAGAGAAATTTTGATGCCATGTCTGCCCATGTGCAAATACCACCATCAGGAAGAGATTGTAATCAGCTCCTTGTGTGGTCCCTAAGAGAGAAAGGGAACAAGCGCAATCTCACAGTGTCTTCTGGGACACCATTCTTTTTTACTGTATCAGCTATCTCCAAAAATACCCTCAGATGTAAGTTGGGGTCTTCAACCGTGGAACCACCAAACTGATTCTGATGTACCATACTTGTCAATGCAGGCTTAAGTTCAAAGTTGTTGGCATTGATAATCTGGCGAGCGATCCCCAAGTAATTGTTATTGACCGATGGTTTGAAATAGTCTCTGATAGCCATTTGAGGTTCAACATTCCTTAGTGGGGGTGCTTCGTTATTGTCTCTATTTGCAGCCATTTCTATTAATTCTTCCCTTCTCGTTTTTCTCAGTCTTCTCGCAGTTCTCTCGATCTCATGATCAAACAACAACGATCCAGGAGTTGTATATTTTCGCATGCACTGCAAAATCTCAGAAAAAAAAAAAACAACAAATCAATTCAAAGTAAAAGAAAGAAAAGCTCTAAATTAAAACCAAGATTAATTGGTACAGTATCAGATTGTACTAAAAAATCAATCCCCGGCAACGGTGCCAAAAACTTGTTGATGAAAATTCCTTACCGCAAGAGCACGGTGGTCAAGTTTTAGTATAAAAGATGTCGAACCCACAGAGATTGAATATAAAGTTAAATCTAAGTACTGAATTAAAATAATCCTTGCTTTATCTAGAGAATCGAATGGTTGAGTGTTTTATGCAAATAATAAAAATCAATTAAACTACCAATGATCAAATCTTGAGTTGGGACAAAATCAATTAGAGACGAATCTAGAAGTTTGATTTCACTTGTTCATCCACTACACTTATCATTCATTGATTTCAATATTATGGATTTTCCTAATTTACTAGCAGAGAATTCTATTTATTTTCTACTCCCTCTCTCGAGTGTTAAGCAGAAGTAATCATCTAACATTAATCTTGATATCTCTATCTAAGATCAAATATCAAATATCAAATACAAAACGATTTAGAAGTTATTCTTCTTTCTCCGATGAACGCCTCCGTCTCGTGATGAAATCTCTACTTTTTGCTCCGAGCCATCGTCGTCTCTTTTTCTCCTTCTCCAACCCTAGTTCTTTTGTTTGAAGTCTGAATGTGTCTCTCCTCTCGTTCCTCCCCTTCGGCCTTTTAATTCCCGTGTATCAGATAAAGAAGGTAGCAAGAATTTCCAAAATTTTGTTGGCGTATTTACGCCGCATGAGAGGCGTAGCTACGCCTGGTGATGTGTTAAAAACTTGGCTTCCCGCGTGAGTGGCGTATTTACGCCACGGTATTAGCGTAACTACGCCTCAAAGTGGCGTAACAACACCTAACTAAAATCTCAAATGTCGTAGCCTCGGAGTAGCTACGCCTAAAACTGACGTAGTTACGCCTAATGTAACTCTTCAAATGTTGGAGATGCCGTAGCCTTGCCGTATTTACGCCTGATAATGGCGTAGCTATTCCAACCTTTTGGATGGAAACCTTGGAATCTTGACCTCAATACATCATTTTAATCCGCTCTTTGCACCATTTTAGTCCAAAAATCACGTAGTTACCTGGATTCCTGCAAGACATGACATAACAATACCAAAAACATAATTCTGATCGAAAAGTAGCACTAAACCATGTAAAATAAGAAGAAATATAAGTGGATAAAATACACTTATCACTTATCTGGACCCGTATTATATCCAATCCACGGGAATTGGTCTGCACCCGCTCTAACGGGTTTTTGAAGTGGGCGGGGCAGTTGGGCCCCCCGGTTTGGCCAAAGCCACCCGGACTTGCCTAGTTCTACATATTAATTTTTTTATTTAATATCAAACATAAATTTTACATCTTTGGCTGAATCATTACGTGACATTATTTAATTTTATATCAAAACTCATGTGTTTATCTTGTGGACTTCTTAATACATATTATAAAACATTCTTTTGTACGAAATTTACAAAAAAAAGTTCATATTTTGCTTTTTGATCTAAACTATTTATCTGATATAAATTTAATAAGGATTTTTGTTATAAAAAATAAATGATTTTTGAATTTAACGTCTTCTTCTTTGCATGTAAATCTCTGACCGACCTTTTTTTTTTTAAGGAAATTATTTATGTTAGAACATAACCAATTAGTCAAGTGTTGTTCATAAGTTCAAGTCATACTGAATACATACATCTAATTTTTTATTTAAAAAATCTTGTGGTGTCATTCATATGTTTATTTATTTCCAAGAAATTAGAGAGAGAAGAAACTGGTAAAAAACGAAGCACAGCCATTCAATGAGTGTGAGGCTAAATCCATCACAAAAATCTCATCCAATCCACTCTCTCTTTCTCCAATCCACATTCATACGATCCCCCTAATCCACCACAAAAAACCCATATCTCAACTCATTTTACCACACCAAAACCATAGATAGAAACAGCAGCAGCAATACTGCTAGCTAGCTGCATCAGCTCAAGAAAATGGCCTCAGCTGTTATTTCATCTCTGCAGGTCCTCTACTACTTGACACACTCTATATATCTACATATTTATGTACTTCATCTATTTTAATTCTTCCATTTCAATATATATATATTGTGTGTGAATAGAAGTTGTATATGTATATGATGCAAAAAGTTTCATACTGCAGGTGGGCTGCAGCAAAGGGTTCTCAGAGTTTTCTGGCCTACGTAGTAGCTCATCATCAGGTCTTCCAATTGCCCGGAAACTCAACGATGACTTTGTATCTGTCATCTCCTTCCAGACATCAGTTGTAAGTTCATACTTCTCTCAGATTCTCATCTGCATGTTGATCTAAACATGCTCACCTATAGCATCATATGTTGAATTGCGGTCTATCTAAAAGCACGAGCTTAAGAGGGGCTGGCATTATTTATTCTTTAACAATTCTCCTCACTTATGGGCCATTTCTTTTCTTTTTTTTTGAGGTCCTGATACTTGAATTGCTGTAAGATAGATTGAACAATTTTATTATTTAATCTTTAACATCATATGTCTTTATGAATATATAGATTGGCGGAAACAAGAACAAGAAAGCAGTTGTGGAGGCCAAACTGAAGGTGGCAATCAATGGATTTGGAAGGATAGGAAGGAACTTCTTGAGGTGTTGGCATGGAAGAAAGGACTCCCCACTCGACGTGATTGTGATTAACGACAGTGGAGGTGTTAGACAGGCCTCTCATCTTCTGAAATATGACTCCATACTTGGTACATTCGAGGCATCTGTTAAGGCCGTCGGTAACGATGCACTATCTGTCGATGGAAAGATCATTAAAATTGTGTCTAGTCGAAATCCTCTAGAGCTCCCTTGGGGGTAAACAAAATATATGACTAACAAGTATACATTATAACAGTTTTTTGTTTTTGTTTTTATTTATTATTTCATCTGGGATGTGTGACAGGGAATTGGATGTTGATTTGGTTATTGAGGGAACTGGAGTGTTTGTTGATAGAGATGGTGCGGGGAAACATATTCAAGCCGGAGCAAAGAAGGTTCTCATTACAGCACCTGGAAAGGGTGACATTCCTACTTATGTTGTTGGTGTCAATGCCGAGAAATACAACCACGACGAGACCATCATCAGCAATGCTTCTTGCACAACTAACTGCCTCGCACCTTTTGTTAAAGTTCTCGACCAAAAGTTCGGTAAGCAGTTGTTGTAACTTGTAAACCACTAGCTCTGTAAGCTGAAATCGAGCGCATGAGACCTTAAACAGAGCTAGTTTTATACTTCAACATTCATTCTTTTATACAAGTCAAAATCCAAAACACATACACACAAAATTAATATACAGGCAAACAAGTGATTGTTGACCATACCAAGAAAGGCTCACGATTTGAATGTGTAAATTGATGAATCTGATTTTGTTTCAGAAAACCATTTATACCAAAACTTGAATAACAATAAATTTAGAATGTAACAGCGAGTAGAGATTCTTACCTGACTATCACACCCTCTCCAGTTTTTCGAGTCTTTTTGAGAGTATTACATATGGATTGTGGTCAGGCTAGTTTTCTTCAATCAGACTGAGGTAAGAGTACATTATATGTCAAATGTAGGTATCATAAAGGGAACAATGACCACAACACACTCCTATACCGGAGACCAGAGGCTTCTTGATGCAAGCCATCGTGATCTGAGGCGTGCAAGAGCCGCAGCACTGAACATAGTGCCTACATCTACTGGTGCGGCAAAGGCCGTTGCCCTTGTTCTTCCCCAGCTCAAAGGGAAGCTCAACGGCATTGCCCTTCGTGTCCCCACCCCTAATGTCTCGGTTGTGGACCTTGTCGTCCAGGTCGAGAAGAAGACATTCGCAGAGGAAGTGAACGCAGCATTTAGAGAGGCAGTGGAAAAAGAGCTCGATGGGATCTTATCCGTTTGTGATGAACCACTTGTTTCCGTGGACTTCCGTTGCAGTGACGTGTCAGCCACCGTGGACTCGTCCCTAACAATGGTCATGGGAGATGATATGGTTAAGGTTATCGCTTGGTATGATAATGAATGGGGTTACTCACAGAGGGTTGTTGATCTTGCTGACATTGTTGCCAAGAACTGGAAATGATATTACTGAAGGAGACATGGTATATATTTATTTGAGATATTGTAGATTTTCATTTCGTTTTGGAATTGTAATGAGGAAGCAAACAATTTTCAATTGTTAATTCTTGTTACCGATGCATATCAAAATCCATGTATTATGTAAACACCAATCTTTTTCTGATTGATTCCTCTTTATTTTCTTGATTTTACTCATGGGAGGAGCCTTCACTAACTGGCCAACTTTATCTGACTGGTTAGCTCAAACAAACTGGAAAACTGGTCAATTTTGGAGCTCTGGTCTTTTGGGAGACTATTGTCGGACAAGTAGGATTTATTGCAGCGGATGAAGCAAGGACTGGGACTGGGAAGGTCCTCGAGTTGAGATGAGCTTTACTTTGTGCAGTCACTGCACTTGTTTTTCGTGTAGCATGCAAATAAGGATTAAATCAACCTTAAGTTTTACTTTGTGCAGTCACCACTTTCTTGATTGTTCCCACCATTGCTATCAGGACTATCATCGCCATCGTCACTTTTATCACTATCACTTGATATGATTTCTTTGCCTTTTGATAATCTCGAGTTGCTCTCACTATTTTTCTTCTTAGAATGACTTTGACCACTAGCTGTAATGTTTTGGTCTTCATCTAACCATGCCAAGTCATCATCTTGCAATACAGGAGGGTCATTATCTCTTGTCCATTCATTTAGAATATCATCATCTTTGAATATATGATCGAGATCTATAGGGCTATAATAGTCATCATCTTCTTTCTTATGCATCGAATTTCTTACTCTCGGGCGCATATTATAATGGACATATACCAATTTATGCAACTTTTCGATAGCCAAACGGTTGCGAAACTTAGCATGTATTAGAGACCATGTACTCCAGTTTCTCTCAGAACCAGAAGATGAACATGTTTGGCTTAAGACTTTAATTACAATTTTTCTCTAAGTGTGGAGCTTCTTCACCATAATCACTCCACCATTCAGCTGGAAAAAAAATTTTATGATACATAATGTATAACTTTAACGTGTATAAAGAACATGAAGAAGTTCAAACCTGGAAGACTTTTTTTAACGGCTGTTTTTGCGAGTGGAGATCCAAACTGGAACAATTTGTTCCGTGAATAATTTAATCTATAAACATATTAAATAAAAAAACTATTGTATATTGAATATGAAATATGTTGTCAAAATTTTATAAATATTGTACATCAGTGATTGATGGCGCTTGTGCATTTAAATCAGGTTCAAGTCTCTTGATTACAGTCTTTAATCCTCTTTTGACTTCATCTTCATAAACGCAGGTTCCAGAATATTGCAGTATTGGATTGAGAAAATATGTTAAAACGCAAAAATATACAAAAAAAGATGATAATAACTATATATCAGTAAATCCATACTTATTTAAAAACATGTAAATATCGTTCAATTTTACCTGCAACATGTAAATGTTGGTGTAACTGATTATACCAACGCGCATCAATCACATCCCAGTATAATTGTCAGTCTTTCACACTCTCTCGTATGGACAACTTCGCTCTATCCGTTGCTTCATATATAATTGATAGAGTTGGCTTGTTGTCTTGGTCAACCAATTTTAAAACTTTCACAAGTGGTTCAAATGTTGCGCAAATGTCACGAGCCCTCTTCCAAAATCTTGTATCCATAATGATTTGTGCAATTTTGTCGGCATCTTTTCTTCTCTCTTGTATTATTGTACTCCTGCCACTCAATTGAAGTACACAATCTCTTCAAATCTTGAGAATATCGGACAAGACTTTCTAAAGATACAAATTCTGCTGCAAAGCGGGTGATTCCAGGTCTAAGTAATTCACGATCATTTGTGTAGATTTTCATTAAATTGACCACTTTATCACTGTTGTATATAAAACTTGTTATTTGCTTTGCTTTCTCAATGCACTTTTTCACCTTTGTCATCTTACCGATGTCTTCAAGCATGAGATCAATGCAGTGTGCAGCACAAGGTGACCAAAACAAGTGAGGCCTTTCAATCATCATTTTCTGACCAGCAACCTTATTTGCACTTTCACTGTCTGTAACCACATGCACAATATTTTCCTCCCCAACCTCGTCAATTACTTTGTTCAAAATAGATAAAAGAAAATCAGCATTCTTTTTCTTGTTGGTGCAATCCACTGAATTATGAAATATCATGTTACTATCGCAATATATCATAAAGTTAATAATAGGATGCTTGTTACGTGTGCTCCAACCATCGCACATTATTGTACATCCATATTTGGGCAATTTTGATTTTAAAGTATGTAAATATCCAGTTATATCTTCCACCTCCTCCTGCAAAAAAACACCACCTATTTGACGTCTGAAGGACCTTGTATTCCAGGTCCAGCCCTCCGCAATGGTATTGATCATAGATTGGTAGTATTGACCGTTATCCGCTGCATGAAAAGGAATGGCATTGTATAGAAACCATTTTGAAATAGCTTTACCAACTTCTTTGACTTTTTCAGGAGCAAACCAATTTTTAATACTCTTTTGTTTTGATGGAAACATATACGAATCAATCCATGTCGATGGTTTTCGAGCTCCCTCTTTTACGCTAAAGCTCCGAGGCATCTGTTTTCTGAAATTGGGATTTCCACCAAGTGATGAACCGGCACCGGAACCAAACCGGTTACACATCTCGTCCTCTAATGCTCTTGATTGACAACTTTCTTTCATGGCTGTTCGCAATGCCCTATGTTCCAATTTCTCTAAAGCTTCTTCACTAGTAACATTTCTTCCATATCTGTGAGGGCCCAATCCTAATCATGTGATTAATGATCACACAATGATAATTATAGTGTAAACAGCGGAAGATTTGTTTAATATATATGACCATGTGGCCCTAAAAATTTCGGCATGACCTCATCGCACGAGGAACATACCACCAACACAAATCAACATATACTGAAAATATATATCATCAGTTCATATCCAGTATACACCAGTTAAACTGCTAAACAGATATCCACATTGGGTGAAATAAACTAAAATACATGAACTCCTCACACACCACAGGGTTAAACCCTTGGTAAACATATACATATAATACTGGGATAAACAAAAGAATAAACCTCTCAAGTGTGGCTTCCACCAGACATGCCCTCTCTGGGTCCTAGCCACCTGTATAACCTGCCATTGTCCACACACAAAGACAACAACAGCCCCCCTTGGGGGTGAGCAAAAGCCCAATATGGAACTATCATGGAATATACAACATGTATCTATAAAATGTGATATATGATGCAATGCAATGCATGCCATGCCATGTCATGTCGGTATCATATCGTACACCCATCCACTGGGTATATCTGAATCAATAAACGAAAGTCCAACCATATCAGAATAGCTCGAGCCTGTCAAGCCTATAGGGTATCCAGACGGATAGACGTCGGCAAAGCGCCACCAACCCCAGGTCCTGACATCACATAATCATATAGGGATATCCAGACGGATGACATCAGCAAGGTGCCACCAATCCCCGTCTCAACAAATCATATCAATCAAAGGGGACCACGATTCCCTATGCCTATCGGGCCATGTAATGCCAACATAGTATCAGTACCAATCCCCAATGTTCGATATCAGAATCCAAGAAATATCAGGGTATTCAAGGATAATAGCTCAACGTGTATGTCATGCATCGATGTATGTATAAAAATGATGTGTGTTAACAAAATATTTATTTTCATACACCGATGTTCCAATCATGCATGCTATGAATGCCACATAATTTAAATAAAATCGCGTAGCCACATAATCTCACGTAATTCACAGACTTCAACAACAAATCATATATCAAATGATACAGACCTGTCGTATGTTACCCGATCGCAACATACCTTTCTTTCTCGATACTTGATCTTGTAGAGTTGATGTGTTCACTGTACACCAATATAAATTCACAATTCAATAAACCAATCATTCAAAATGGGTTATCAATTTTAGTCACAGCTTAATCAATTTAATGTAATTAAATTGATGCGATTACATCATAATTTAATTTGCTAATTATTTTTCACCAATTCAAATTATTATTCAACAATTATAGTCCAAATTAACCGGTAATTATCGAAGCAAAGTCGAAAAAATCGGTTATCAAATTTTTACCCCTTTGCGCACAGTATCACGCACGCTTATCGGCTGATTCCAGTGAGCTCCGGCGGCGATAGTGGCGGTGGCTGGTGTAGAAACTTTCGTCCAGGTGAGTAGAAGAGATTTGGTATACACTTTCCAACACCAAAACTCGATTATTTGGTATGGAAAGATTCGCCTGAGAGTTACGAACACGGTGGTATATCGGTCTCGTCTAGAGGTGGTCGGACGGCGGCGAACGGAGCGGATAAGTACAAGGTGGTCGGTGAATCGCGAGGTTGTGCATGTTTTCGCACCTTTTAGTAGGTGTCCGCGATTCAGTGTGTGTTTTTGCACGTTTTGTTATGTGTTTTACACCCTACACCGATATATATTAATTCCCGACCAATTATGAACATCGGGATGTCACCGGTGTACTGGTGCATGTATATTACATATACAGTCCACACCTGACTTCGTGTTCTTATTTGAATCACAAAAAGTAAATCTTTCGATTTAATATAAATTTTATATTTACTAAATCATTTTAATAAAATCGGTGTTAATCCAAATATTCCAAAAATATATTTGTCATTCACCATGTTCTGACCCGACTGACAATTGACATGTACAAGGTCAATTTCCACTCTCATTAATTACATTATATTCTGATTAATTAATTTCTAACTCTTAATTCTCATTATCACTTCACATTTACAAAATGTTAAATATTCCTTATGTTTATTCCCAATCATATGATTGACATAAGATGAATCACATAATTGTTGAGAAGTTAAACCTGATTTCCGATAATACGGTACGAGGGCCTTACAATATCCATAGTCACCTTCGCTATCACTGTCAAGTGCATGAATGCTTTGTTGAATTGCATTAACTGCAATTTCTTTTTTCCTTTTTATTACAGCACTCTCAGACTTAGAATCTTGAAGATGTTTCCGTATCATTAATGATATCTCCTTTGGAGCTTTACTACATGACTCGACATTTCCAACAACATGTGCAATATGTTGTTTAAATCTTGTAATACCTCCGCTTACAACTTTCCCACAAAATTTGCATCGTATTGTCTTCCGATTGTCTCCGATGGGTTTACCAAACTCCCAACCAATATCAACTTTTGGAGTCATTCTTCTAAAAACTTAGTGATTCACGATTTTTTGCTTTAAAAATTACAAAAATGTAAATGATTAATACAATCTACTAGCAAAGATCCATTTATTTTTCTTTAAAAACATATTTCATAAATACATTGAGGAATTTTATCTAGCTTTTCAATTGAAGAGTTTTGAACAAGAACCCAAGTAATCATAGGATAACTTAATGCACTTCATAATCCGGAAGATGAAAGGCTACTTACCTGGAAGTTGGAAGAGAGAATTTTCTTCAATTCTTCGTTAAAGATAAGTGAAAGTTTCATCAACATTCAATAGGGAATGTTATAATTGATTAATGTACAAAAAAATGCATTGCACCGACAGCCTCTGCATGCCGCGATCGATCGCTAGTCTTTTCCGCGATCGATCGCTGCTTCACGTGCGTTGGGGCATATTCACCGGCGCGATCGATCGCAAAGTGTTACTGCCTGCATGGATGGGCGGAACGTTCCGTTCCGGCCGTTCCTGTGCGCTTATAACCATTATGTAAGTGAAAAACGCCTTTGAATGACAATAACCTTTACAACATGCAACTCGGGAAAGGTGTGGGGCTTTCCGGTGTCGGAACGGCAGGAACCGTCGTTCCGATACCGAAACGGCGAACCATTATATGTACACAGTATCTAAGCAGCAATGTATTCTAAGAAATCTTAAATCTGAATTCATCTAAAATCACAGATACAAATTACATAAACTACAGAATCAGTATTTCCTAAGAAACATGCAACTTCAGATCGTGACACTTCCTATTTCCACTAAATTAAAAGATTGGATGGGGATAGCAGATACAAAAAGAAGCTGGTTTCCAGAATTTACTCAGGAAAACATATAATTTATCCCAGATAATACCTTCGTACAACATTCCTGCATAACTTATTCCAGAAACAACCGCCCTATCATTCCAGCTGACCCTGCAGAAAACAGAACAGAAATCAGCGGTCCGATGATAAAAGTAGCATCCATTATGTAGAAAGAAGATGTGTCTGCCATGTGTTAAAATTTCAAATATCAAGTATATGAGGTTGGAGACATGGAATTTTCTCTGGGATGAAAAAAACTTCACAAAAATCGCAACATTCATATGTTACTGATCCATGAAAGAAACTTCAAGCCCAGTTGTAAATATAAGTGAGAAATCCAACAACGCAACAAGTGATACAATTCACCAGCAGAGTTGAAAAGATACAGTAGAGTAGATGAATCAAAATATTGTTGTATCCTAACTTCTTAGATACTATTAAATTGAGACCATTGGTAAGTTTCAGAAAGGGAACAACATTACAGATTTTCCACAGACACGACCTTCTGGTAGTATGAGGTGGTGAATAAAAATGCAAGTAACAGGTGTTGTAATGTAAATCATCAAGAAAGGGACATTTCTACAACAGCGTCAGGTGAAGACAGTTAATGGAATTTCTGCCATATGTTGGAGTTCCAAGGTCAATGAAAGCAATGCAACACCAAAATCCATTTGGTGTAGTACACATCCTTTCAGATGACGTATTCTGCATTTCCTTCACTTGGAATTCACCACCATCAGTGTTCCCTATTTCTCCACTACTAAATCCAGACTGTCAATAATCAGAGTATTTTGCACTGTAAAATCTTATCTTCTGTATTTTATGTATTGAGTGATTTACCGTAAATATATAATACAATGAGTAGTTAATACAAGAGGAAAATCAGGTAAATAACAAACTAATTATAGTTACTATATACAAGAGTAATGGCATGAAATGAGGAATCATTGATAGCTGTGATTGTGCTATCATTCATCACTATAACATCCCCCTCAAATTGATACTGGGGTATGATAAAGCATCAATATGTCTACGAGAAAGTCATGACGTTGGCGAGAAAGAGACTTGGTGAATATATTACCGATCTGAAGAAGTGACGGAGTATGTGGTAGAGTGATAACATCATCATCATAAGCTTCACGTATATAGTGGCAGTCCACCTCAATATCCTTAGTCCGCTCGTGATACACCGGATTAGCTGTGATTCGAACAACACTTGTATTGTTAACATGAAGCGGAGTAGGAATAAGTTGATGGAAGCCAAGTTCAGCCAACAAACGATGTAGCCATACAATCTCAGAACATGCCGAGGACATCGATCTATATTCGGATTCCGTGGAAGATTTTTGACACCCGATCTTGTTTCTTACTTTTCCACGAGATAAGCGCAGATCCAATATACACCAACCAAAAACCGATCTTCGATTCTTCAGACACCCCGCCCAATCTGCATCACTGTATGCAATGAGATCAACTGGAGAGTTGACTGGAAAGAAGAGTCCCCGGGTAGAGGTACCCTTTAAGTAGTGAATAATGTGATGAACAGATGTGAGATGAAGGTGCCTGGGAGCTTGCATAAACTGACTAACTTGTTGGACAATAAAAGAAATGTCAGGACGAGTAATTGTCAAATAGTTGAGACTCCCAACTAGTTGACGATACATGGAAGGATTCGACAGAAACTAGCCCTCATCATTATGATATTTCACATTGACCTATAAAGGAGTGTCAGCAGTGCGGCCATGCTAAAGACCCGCCAAGGAGATCAACTCTTGGGTGTACTTATGTTGGTGCAAGGTCGTGCCATTGGGATTAGACAACACCTAAAGACCCAAAATGTATTGCATTAGACCCAAATCCTTCATAGGGAACGAACTTTGAAGATTCTTCTATAAATCAGAGATCAAGACTGAGTCGGTAACAATGTCCTCCACATATAACAAAAGAAGAACAATGCCATTAGATGTCTTGCAGAAAAATAATGAAGAATCATACTGACTTTGGATAAAGAAGAGGCGGAGAAGCGTTGTCCGAAATTTATCAAACCAAGCACGGGGAGCTTGTTTCGAGCCATAGAGAGAGCATCTAAGCTTACAAACAGTCGAGGAAGGTGTAAAAAACATCCCTGGTGGAGCAGTCATAATGTCCTCCTTAAGATCACCATGTAAAAATACATTTTTGGCATCCATCTGATGTAAGGGCCAGTTTTGAGCAGCTGCAATCGCAAGAACAAGACGAACAGTAGTCATTTTAGCGACAGATGCAAAGGTTTCATCATAATCTACCCCATACTCTTGATGATTGCCTTTTGCCACTAATCGAGCTTTGTAGTGTTCAAGAGACCCATCAGACCTCAACTTCACCGGGTATACCCACTTAGAACCAATCGGCTTAACTCCCGTAGGACAATGAACGAGATCCTAAGTGTTATTTTCCAACAGATCTTGAAGTTCCTCATCCATTGCTTTCACCCAACAAGCTTGCTTAGCAGCCTGAGAATAAGATTTAGGAACAACAATTTCCGCTAAAGTGGCAGATAAACCATACTTAGTAGGAGGACGAATATGGCGCGAGGAACGGAGAAGAGCAACTTGTCCCAATGATAGATCAGGATCGGGAGGAGGTGGTGATGAGGGGGGTCGTCGTCTCTGATAGACAAGTGACACAAGATCATCAAAGTTAGGAAGTAACATAGGAACAGAGGAAGGAGCTTGATGCTGAAAATAATACTGATTTTCAAAGAAAGTGACATTTTGAGAAATACACATTCGTTTAGAATCCACATCATAACACACATATCCCTTGTGAGTAGTATTATAGCTCATAAAATCACACCTAACCGACTGAGCAGAGAGTTTGTGACGTTCGTGAGAAGGTAAGTGAACAAAACTTGTACTACCAAAGGTACGTAAAGGATGATAGTTTGGATGGGTGCCATGCAAGCGGAAGTACGGAGACTCAAAGTTCAAGGGCTGAGATGGTAGATGATTAATAAGATAGACGGCCGTCGATAAAGCCTCAACCCAAAAGGTAGGTGGCACCGAGGATTCTAAGAGCAAAGTACGAACCATATCTAACAAGTGACGATTTTTACGTTCAGCCACGCCATTTTGTTGAGGAGTATAGGGACATGAGCGTTGAGAAATACTGCCTTTTGTTGTAAGAATGTTTGAAAAGCATGAGACATATATTCACCGCCGTCGTCAGAGCGAAGGCATTTAATAGTGGTTGAAAACTGTGTTTCAATATATACTACAAAAGTCCCAAAGATAGTAAGAAGGTCAGCCTTAGAACGAAAGAAATACACCCAAGTAAAGAGACTAAAGTCATCAATGAAAGTCACAAAATACTTATAATTAGCATGCAAAGGGACAGGAGCAATACCCCAAATATCACTATGAATGAGGTCAAAAGAAGCATGAGTATGACTACCATGATGTGGAAATGGTAAAATCTTATTTTCCCAAGTTTGCAAGTGAGCAATCAAGTAATAATGAGGGATTAGAAATCGAAGGCGTGTTCCCCAGAAAACCATGTTTCATTAAATGTAATAAATCAACATTATTGGGATGACCTAAACGTTTATGCTAGAAGGCTTATTTGAAACAGTAAAGCAAGATAGAGATAAAGTAGGTGAAATAGTAAACTGCAGAGGAAACAAGCGTCCCACTTTAGGCCCCTTCGCTATCACCTTCCCCGATACCCGATCCTGCACAAGACAACCATCATGTGAGAAATGCACATTATAATTCTTGTCAACCAACTGACCAACAGAGATCAAACTCGTCGATAACCCAGGAGATATAAATACATCATGAAACGAAGAGTTAACATCACCGACATGTGTAATCAGAAGATTATGGTCATTCGCTATCTGAATCTGTTGATTACAAATATATTTGAGAATTCTGCTCAAATGATTAGAGGAACCAGTCATATGGTTCGATGAACTAGAATCTACAAACCAAGGAGACAAAAGAGTCTTACCGCTGCCTTGAAGCCCAAGAGCAGATAATGCTGAAATAATCATCTACTGAACCATGTCGGATGTAAGAGTTTGCATGCTGGCAAAAGAAGAATCTGAAGCAGACGGTGCATCAGCCGCATGAAAGGCTTTAACACGCCGATTTTGATGACGTGTAGGACAGTCAGCAATGATGTGATCTTTTTGTTTACAGTAATTGCAAAACTTCTTATTGCAATTCCTAGCAATATGGCCGAAACCCTTGCAGCTGTAACACTGAGGGGAACTATTTCCTTGTGGTTTTCCATGGGCAGCATAAGCGATGTTGACAATCTCAGAATTTGGCAGAGAGGAACCGAGAGCAGCATGAGTGGCCAAACGTTGTTCTTCGTGCACAAGCTCTCCAAAACACACATCCATGGATGGAACAGGATCTCGATTCACCAACCCTAGTAGCCTCGTATTCAGGGCGAAGTTTCATAAGGAATTGATCACGTTGGCTAATTGCATGAACCTCATGAATGGCAGGAAGAGCCGCTTTGGACAGATGAGCATACATAATGTTCGTATATTCAGTCCAGGGATTGAGAAACCCAGAGTAATATTGTTCTATAGTCAGATTGTCATGTGAATAATTAGCAATCTCCAATTCAAGTTGAAATTTGGTGTTGTATAGTCTTGATAATATACCCGCTTAAGATAGTCCCACATTGCCTTTGAGGTATTAAAGTAGCGCAGGTTGTTCACCATATGTGCATCGATCGAGCCAAGAATCCAAGAGATGATTCGAGCATCATTAGTCTCCCATTTGGCCAATTCTTTGTCTGTGGTAGGCGCAGCAGTAGAGCCAGTAATGTGGCCCCAAAGTTCCTTACCCTTGAGGAACATGCGAAATTGAAATTCCCAAGCAGCATAATTTTTCTCATTGAATTTAGTAGAAAAAATATCGGTAGTCATGATACAGTACGGGTACGATCACAAAAGGAAACAAAACCAAGACAAGAAGCCAAGCAAATGCTACGATAATTAAAAAATGAAATTGGGAACCCAAAATTATCTACCCACTGAGCAATTCAAAGCCCAGAAAAATAAAGTTGATCAATGTAAAGCCCAAGAGCAAAGCATCAATCGCGATGAACTCTGAAGATTGTGCGATCAACCCAAATTCTCAATCACCCAAGAACGTGAAAGATCCAGAGTACCGAGAATGTCCCAAATTTCTCAATCACCCAAGAACGAGACAGATCCAGAGTACCGAGAATGTGAATCTGAAGAGAAATCATGATTCACAGAGAACCAAGAACCGATTTCGCAAAATTGCAACACCCACGAGATGTTGTTATAAATCCAAGAAGCAACGACAAGAACACTTGAAAGACCACAATCTGCCGAGAAGAACTCTAGAGATCTACTAACGAAGAGCAGACAATTGACCGATAACAAATCCAAATACAAATCGGCGAAGACCCATGTACGAGGAAGACAGATCCTTACGCGAGGTTGCAAATCCAAGAATTTCGAACCACGTAAGTTCTCCAAAAATCAAAAATTTATCGGAGAGTTGGTTGTGATACCATGTCAATAATCAGAGTATTTTGCACTATAAAATCTTGTCTTCTGTATTGAGTGATTTACCATAAATATATAATACAATGAGTAGTTAATACAAGAGGAAAATCAGGAAAATAAAAAACTAATTATAGTAACTATATACAAGAGTAATGGCATGAAATGGGGAATCATTGATAGTTGTGATTGTGATGTCATTCATCAGTGTAACACAGACTCCCTACTATATTTATACTGAAGCCTTGATACAAAATGTCTAAATATGCATTAGTCAGAAGGTCTGACACACAAGTTATAACTGGTGGAATTAGAGCTAGAGCAAGGGAACTTTCAACCCACAAAAAGGTTTTGGCATGACTCTTTTCTGAATATGCTATTTCATGTTGAAATTGTTGTCAATGACATGATGCATTATCATAGGAAACCGCTATGTTGTCTCAGCAAGGCTTAAAACTTTGAGAGGCAATACATAGAACAACAAACCGCCCCACATCAAGACGTCAGCCTAAATTTATTGTGGGATGTCATTGTTGAGAGTTGTCCCACATTAATAATTTACAAAGATAAGGTATATGTATCTACAAAAATAGGTTGAGGATATGATATAATCAATCCAATATATGATAATATCATTCCTTAATACGCCTTCGCAAAATTGACTTGCCATCAGCAACAGCAACACATAGATTTTGGAGCGTAAGGTTTCAAAGCGAGTGCAATACAGAGGCTATGTGAGAACGTCCGTTAGTTGGTCTCGTGTGTTGACATAAGCAACTGAGAGGACTCCAATACTTGAGAGGTGGTGAACAAATGAATATCACAGTTATGTGTTTTGGTGTGCGCTTATCGTGTACGCCCAAATTAACCCTTCTCTGTTAACAACAATTTAATGTAGCAGTGTAAGTATGGATCGATCCCACAGGGAAGTGAGTATTTTTGTGCTAACAAGTATCAAATAGGAGGATTTTTCGAATTTCTTTAACTATAACTAAATTAAAATAAAGCAAGCAAATTACTATATTATCAAGATTAAAAAGCAATTCTTGGTTTTTGGTCAACTTTACCTTTGGAAATTATTCACTTGATCATCAAATCACTAAACATTTGAATTCATTCAATTATTCATCAATTGGAAACTCAATTCCTCCCTCACCTTAATCGTAGTCAAATAGAAAACAGAATTCAATTCGACTCTTATCAAATATTTAACCAAAACTACAGCCGTTAAGATTAAATCAATGATAGTTTCAAAACTAGTAAGTTTGATGAATCTAATCAATAAAAACTACAGCCGTTAGAATTAATCATCCAATCGTTTTTCCTAAGAATTTAATAACACCAACAGTAGGTAATTATCAATCTTAGTTGCTTCTTAATTACCATTAGATAGTGTATGCGATTATTAGGTGATCAATCTATCAATCAAACATAACAATCATAATAGTCATAATCTGAAAAACAAATTGAAATTTAATTAAAAATTCAACAATCAAACTAAAATTTTCACAAGTGTTTTTATTCCAAAGGCAAATATCCATCAACCAAGAATCAAAGTGTTTAGCTACTCATAATTGGATTAAAAACAAGCAAATCTACTCTAGAAAACATTAAACTAATGGTAAAAGAAAAGTTACTAAAAGGAATCACGATTCCCGAGCGTCGCTTCCGTCTTCGTTCTTCAAGCATTCTTCACAAAATTTGAAAGAAAATTTATTCTACTATTGAAAACTATGTTGTAAAGTCTGAATTCTTCATTAAAGAGGCTGATTTTCGAGTATATAGAGGTGTGGATGCTAATTGGGTAGGTTAGAGCCCATGTAGGAAGGAAAGAAATCAAGTCTCCAAACTTTCCAAAACACTGCTGGCGATCGATCGCTGCAAGCTAGCGATCGATCGCTAGCTTATTTTTTCCAGCAAAATTCTTCGAGCGATCGATCGCCTCTTTATAGCGATCGATCGCTTGGCTCCAGTGGGTTTTGGCGATTGATCGCTGACCCGCGGATTTTGTTGCTCAACTTTCTATCCAAATGCGATCGATCTCCTCCTTCATGGAGTCGATCGCTTCTCCCAAAATTACATTTTTAGCATTTTTTGATCTATTTTGAGTCCTTATTAGCTCCAAAGCTTTTCTTGACCTTTATTCACCTTAGTTAGCTAGATTTCTTCGATTCCACCTACAATTACACAAATATAAGATTAGGTAGCATATGTATTAAATTACCATCAAAACATACCAAATCGTAGACAATTAAGCGCAATAGAGGTGTCTATTTCTAGTCACATCAAATACCCCCATACTTAAACTTTACTCGACCTCGAGTAAATCAGACAAAACTACAATCTTTTTGTTTGGCTCATAGCATCATAACAAAATAACTTGTTATCACTTTAATGCCTCAATAATTTTAAACATGCATAGTAATGAAAGGCGGTGAAAAGTTAACAGTGGAACAAGTTCAATCCCTGAACATTTCATACTTAACAAAGCAGTGAACGTGTGTGTGTGGTCATAAACAAATGTCATATGCAACTTATAGATCCAACAAATGTAAACCTACAATAGTTGAAGTTGTACACCAACTCAAGTATAAGCTCACTTGCACACTCTTCTCCACTATCTTAGCCACTTGCGAACACAAATCAAGTAGGTATTTATTAGCTTGTAGCTTGGCTTAGGTATTGGCTTATGAAATAAAGGAAAAAGATATATCAAATAAGAGAGTATGATGATGTGCACACTAAAAGCTTCTCTTCTTCATGAATTTTTCAATTTTGTTCTTTTTCACACCTTGTATATTTTTTTTAAAGTGTATTTCAACACTTTTCTTCTTTTGTGCCTTGGCTCCCCTTGGAGTCATATTTTTATCAAATTTCTCAAGGCATTCCTTTTCTTTCATGCATTTCATTCTTTTGACAATAAAGCTCACAAAACATTTGAATCATTGAAAATATAAGTGCATGTGAATGAAATACATCATATCTTTGGATTAAAATCACATTTAGGCTTATTAGGGAATGATGATAAGCTAGTCAAAAAATGTTGAATGGTGGTTGTTTGTATGCTTAGCATACAACAATTTTTTTGCATTAAAGTTCAAAAAGGTACTAGTGATTGATTTTCTTTACATGGTAGGCTTGAAAGGCTCAAACGCATCAAAGATTTCATATATCACTTTCAAGTTTGCAAGTAAACTTGACATATGCCTCAAAGAGTATGTAGTTAAGTTCTATCATGTATTAGAGACTTCTTAAGACTGTCACAAAGTTTGCACAATCTTCACTAAGCTATGCATACTTCACAAGTCATGACAATAATGTGCTCAAAATATTCAACTACTATGTCAAAGCAAAATTTGCATTAGAGTTCAAAGTGTTCCAAGGTTAACAATTCACCTATGTTCAAAAGCATGCATGGTATCAATTAGGTTTCATCATGGGCTAGTGATTCTAAGCATGCATTCGTTACTAGCTATGAGCTCAAAATTTTCAAATTTTTGATTTTTTTGTATTTTTATAATAATAAAGCAATAACACACCACTAAGCCCTCCCCCATACTTAAATCTTACATTGTCCCCAATGTAAAGCAAAAATATAATAACAGAGAAAAGTGTAACTACTAAAGCAATAAGAAAATTAAAAAGGAAAAGGGAAACTAACTCCCCTTGGGTTGCCTCCCAAGCAGCGCCTCTATTTAACATCGGTGGCCCGACGTCAGTCCTCGCGATCAGTCGAAGTTAGGTGGATCCTCTAGAGCCACCTTGATGTTCACTTGTCCACCTTCCTCTTTTTGGACACCCTCATAGTAATGCTTCAATCGGTGACCATTCACCTTGACTGTCTTAGTGGTGTCCAAACTATGAATTTCCACTGCACCATGAGGATAAACATTAGTAACGATAAATGGTCCATTCCATCTAGAACAAAGCTTACCTGGAAAGAGGCGAAGACGTGAATGGTAAAGGAGAACTTTTTGACCAACTTCAAAGTTCCTCCTTGATATCATCTTGTCATGGAAGTCCTTCGTCTTTTCCTTGTAGATCCTTGCACTCTCATATGCCTCCTTCCTTATCTCCTCTAATTCTTGCAGTTGCAACTTCCGATGCACTCCACTCTCATCATAGTTCATGTTAAAACTCTTCACAGCCCAGTATGCTCTATGCTCCAACTCTACAGGAAGATGACAGGGTTTACCAAAAATTAATCGATACGGGGACATACCTATTGGAGTCTTATATGCAGTCCGGTAGGCCCATAGTGCGTCATCCAGTCTTAAGCTCCAATCCTTCCTTGTTGGGTTGACAGTCTTTTCCAATATGACTTTGATTTCTCAGTTAGAGACCTCGGCTTGGCCACTTGTTTGTGGATGGTAGGCGGCGGAGATTTTGTGGGTCACATGATACTTCTTGAACAGACTTACCACCGTCCGATTGCACAAGTGTGTACCTCGATCACTAATTATGGCTCTCGAGATTCCAAACCTAGAGAATATGTTATGTTTGATAAAATCTGCAACAACTTTGGAATTGTCAGTTCGGGTGGCAATAGCTTCCACTCATTTTGAGACATAATCAACAGCAAGAAGTATATAAACATGATTATAAGAGATAGGAAAGGGTCCCATAAAGTTGATGCCCCATACATCAAAAATTTCACAAATTAGAATGGGTTGTTGAGGCATCTCCTTTCTTTAGGATATATTACCAGTCAATTGGCATTGCGCACAGTTCTTGCAGAAATGATAGGCATCACGAAACAGGGTGGGCCAAAAGAACCCACATTCCTAGACATTCTCTTCGCACCAAAATGTCCTCCACAAGCATATGAATGACAAAACTTAAGAATGTCACTTGCCTCGATCTCGGGGATGCATCTTCTAATGATTTGATCCGCGCAGTTCTTCCATAGGTAGGGATCATCCCATACATAATACTTGGCATCACTCCATATCTTAGCTCTTTGAGACCTAGACAGTTCAGAAGGTAATGCATTAGAAGCCAAGAAATTCACAATATGAGTATACTATGGTAGATCGTCGCTAATGGAAAGTAGTTGCTCATCCGGGAATTCCTCCTTCAAACAAAGCTCCTCATCCACATGCGGTAGACGGCTTAAATGATCCGCTACTTTGTTCTCGCTGCCTTCTTATTTTTTATTTGTATGTCAAACTCACTCAAGAGCAAAATCCATCTTATCAACCTTGGTTTTGCCACCTTCTTCGTCATCAAATAGCGAAGAGCTGCATGATCAGAATAGACAATGACTTTAGTACCTAGTAAATAAGATCAAAATTTTTCAAGAGCAAAAACAACTGGTAAAAGCTCTTTCTCAGTAGTGGTATAGTTCCGTTGAGCATCATTCAAGGTCTTTGATGCATAGTAGATGGCATGTGACGCATTCCCCTCTTTTTCGCCCAAGTCACTGGCATCGCACATGATCTCAAAAGGCTTACCCCAGTCGGGTGGTTGGATGATGGGGTAGAAGTCAATGACTCCTTCAATCTATCAAAAGCTCTCTTGCTCGCTTCATCCATCTCAAAAGTGCTATCTTTTTGCAATAGCTTAGACAAAGGTGTAGCTATCTTAACGAAATATTTGATGTACCTCCTGTATAAACCTGCATGTCCAAGAAAAGAGCGCACATCCAGAACACAAGTAGGATAAGGTAGAGACTTGATAACATCAATTTTAGCTTTGTCTACCTCTATACCATTAGCAGAAATGACATGACCCAACACTATACCTTGTTCTACCATAAAATGACATTTTTCAGAATTTAGAACAAGATTAGTCTCTATGCATCTTTTTAACACAAGTTAAGGCTAGCTAGACAATCCTTGAATGAGTTACCGTAGACAAACACCTCCAAAATATGCTCAATAAATTCAGAAAAGATGCTAACCATACACCGTTGAAACGTGGCTGGGGCATTGCATAGTCCAAAGGGCATGCGTCGGTAGGCGAATGTGCCAAAAGGTCATGTGAAACTAGTCTTTTCTTGGTCCTCCGGTGCAATTGCAATCTGAAAATAACCCAAATAACCGTCAAGAAAACAATAGTATGAATGGCAAGCTAACATCTCAAGCATTTGATCAATGTAGGGTAGAGGAAATTGGTCCTTTCTAGTCAAAGAGTGGAGCTTCCGGTAGTCTATGCACACTCGCCATCCATTTTGAATACGTGTGGGCACAAGTTCATCATCTTTGTTTTTTACCACAGTAATACCGGTCTTCTTTGGCACAACTTGGACTGGACTGACCCATTGACTGTCTGACTGTCTGAATAGGGTAGATCACCCCAACTGCTAAAAGCTTCAAAATCTCTTCCTTCACCACATCCATCATGGGTGGGCTAAGCTTCCTTTGGGTTGACGTGTAGGGCTCCCTCCTTCTTCAAGTAGAATGCGGTGCATGCATGTGGAGGGATTGATTCCCTTGATGTCAGCGATGGTCCAACCTATTGCGATCTTGTGCTCCTTGAGCACAAGAATAAGATCTTTCTCTTGATCAACCCCCAACTTACTAGAGATGATCATGGGTAATGTACTCCGTCACCAAGGAATACATACTTGAGATGGCTAGGTACTGGCTTCAACTCAATGGTGGGTGCCTGCAAAACAGATGGAAGAATTCTAGTGTTAGAAACAGGCAGTGATATAAAAGAAACGTTACCTGACTGATTTAGCTCATGTGCATCATCGAAGGCATCGATGGTGTCTTTCAACTCATCCATGATAAACAACTCCATGTTCTCCTTTCCATAGCCCTTGTGAGCGTGACTTCCAGTGCATCCTTCCCTACAATCTCAAAGACTTCTTATGACAAATAGTCAATAATATCAATAGAATACACAGTGTCATCATTATTGCAAGGATATTTCATGACATCATAAATGTTAAAAGTAACAATCTCACCATCAAATTCCATAGTAAGGGTTCCACTATGCACATCTATCTTGGTCATAGAAGTTTTGAGGAATGGCCTTCCTAACAAAATGGGACTACTTTTATCATCATTCTCCATATCAAGCACATAGAAATCAGCAGGAAATACTAATTCGTTTTCTTGCACAAGCACGTCTTCAATCACACCCCTAGGATATACACTAGACCTATCCGCTAATTGAATAACTACTCCAGTAGGGTTCAAAGGGCCAAGTTGAAAAGAATCATGGCATGACATTGATTGATGCTCCTAAATCTAACATGGCCTTTCAAGGCGAGTGTTACCAATTGTGCATGGGATAGAGAACATACCTGGGTCTTTACACTTGGAAGGGATTTTTCTTTGAATCACAGCTGACACATTTTCACCCAATTCGATCTTTTGGGATCCGTTCAACCTATGATTTCTTTTCGCAGTGCATAAATCTTTTAAAATTTTGCATAACGAGGTACTTGTTGAATAGCATCAAGTAAAAGAATGTTTACCTCGCACCGTCGAAAAGTTTCATATAATCCCTTAAGTCCAGCTTCTTTCCTATTGTCTTTCGATGCTTGGGGGAAAGGGGGTGGTACTCATATTCGGAAAAGGAGGGAGACTTACCTTTCGGTACCTCATGTTCCACGGTGGTCTTGTCTCGAACTTAAGCTTCCTTTTCCTCATCACCCTTGGGTTGATCTTTCTTCTCCTTCTCTGGTATCTCTAATTATTTACCACTCCAAAGTGTGACTACACTTGCATTATGTGGTCAATCCATGGGCTTCAACACGATTGGGTGTGGTGGCTAGTTGACCCACTTGAGCGTTCAAGCTTTGAATACTTGATCTTGTTTCCTGTTGAAATTTTGTAACATTATGAGCAAGATCTTGAATAATATTCTCTAACCTGTCACTAGTAGAAGGATAATTAGACTGTTGTGCCCTCTGAAAATGTGGCATGTATGGTGGTGGATGTTGTGGTTGTTGTCGCACTGGAGGTGGTACATGATTCATTGATGATGGTCTTTCCATCCTGGGTTGTATGTGTTGGAGTAAGGGTCATATTTTCGTTGAGGTTGCCCCAGAAATCCACCTGCTGCATTCACTTGCTCGGCAGATGTCTTTTGAAATGATGGTCATGAATCTGTGGTATGACTCATCTCCAAACATATCCCACATGGCTTTACTGTCTGTCTGTTTCCTCCTGCCATTTGACGAACAAGAGAGGTGAGGCTAATAAGTTGTTGTTCAACGTTAGACACATTTACCTCTCCTTGTTTCCTTTGGGTTGGGTCAGCTCTAAAGTTGCCAAACTGCTGTGAGTTGGCTGTCATGTTGGCTATCAAGTTTCTCGCTTCTTCCGCTGTCTTGTCAATGAAAGCTCATCCGCTTGCCGCATCCACTAAGTTCTTGTCACCAGAAAGTAAACCTTCATAGAAATACTGAATTAAAAGGTGTTCACTTATCTGATGTTTGGGCAGCTTGCACACAACTTCCTAAACCTTTCCCAGTACTCATGCAGCGACTCCTCTTGGTATTGCTTCACCCCGTAGATTTCATTCCTTAGTTAGACGCCCTTGAAGCTGGAAAGTACTTCTCTAGGAAGACTTTTTGTAAATCAGTCCACGTGGTGATGGATCCGGAGGGTAACAGCATCCTTTAGAGAGAATGGAAAGGCTCTCAGTTTGATTTTCTCCTCTGTTACACCAGCAAGCTTCATAGTAGTGCATACCACGTGGAATTCCATCAAATGCTTATGCGGGTTCTCACCTGCAAGACCATGAAATGATGGCAATAAATGGATTAGACCAGATTTTAAGTTCAAATTTTACGTTGTTAGCAAGTGCACGGAAAGTGATGCAGAGAGGTTGTTGATCCAAGTTAGGATTCGCCAACTGTCTCAAGCTTTGATTCACAGCCATGTTGTTCCTCTCTTCTTCTACCCCAAGTATCCTTGCTTCTCTTCTTCTCCGATATAGCGGCCTCTCGATCTCGGGGTCGTAGTGAAAATTATCTTCGTAATTAGATAATTCACCTGTACTCATTAACAAACCAAAGTAGCACTAAAAAATGAAAAAAAAATCAAGTTTACACAAAAGTAAACGCCTTCCCCTGGCAATGGCGCCAAAATTTGGTGTGCAGTTATCATGTACGCCCAAATTAACCCTTCTCAGTTACAATAATTTAATGTAGCAGCGTAAGTAGGGATCGATCCCACAGGGAAGTGAGTATTTTTGTGCTAACAAGTATCAAAATAGGGGGGTTTTTCAAATTTCTTTAACTATAACTAAATTAAACGAAAGCAAGCAAATTACTGTATTATCAAGATTAAAAAGCAATTCTTGGTTTTTGGTCAACTTTACCTTTGGAAATTATTCACTTGATCATCAAATCACTAAACATTTGAATTCATTCAATTATTCATCAATTGGAAACTTAATTCCCCCCTCACCTTAATCGTAATCAAATAGAAAACAACATTCAATTCGACTCTTATCAAATCTTTAAACAAAACTACAGCCGTTAAGACTAAATCAATGATAGTTTCAAAACTAGTAAGTTTGATGAATCTAATCAATAAAAACTAAAGCCGTTAGAATTAATCATCCAATCGTTTTTCCGAAGAATTAAAAACACCAACAGCAGGTAATTATCAATCTTAGTTGCTTCTTAATTAGCATTAGATAGTGTATGTGATTATTAGGTGATCAATCAAACACAACAATCATAATAGTCATAATTTGAAAAACAAATTGAAATTGAATTAAAAATCCAACAATCAAACCAAAATTTTCATTATTCCAAAGGCAAGTATCCCTCAACCAAGAATCAAAGTGTTTAGTTACTCATAATTGGATTAAAAACAAGCAAATCTACTCTAGAAAACATTAAACTAATGGTAAAAGAAAAGTTATTAAAAGGAATCACGATTCTGGAGCGTCGCTTTCATCTTCGTTCTTCAAGCGTTCTTCACAAAATTTGAAAGAAAAGTTATTCTACTATTGAAAACTATGTTCTAAAGTTTGAATTCTTCATTAAAGAGGCTGATATTCGAGTATATAGAGGTGTGGAGGCTATGGGGTAGGTTAGAGCCCATGTAGGAAGGAAAGAAATCAACTCTTCAAACTTTCCAAAACACTGCTGGCGATCGATCGCTAGCTTACTTTTTTCAGCAAAATTCTTCGAGGGATCGATCACCTCTTTATAACGATCGATCGCTTGGCTCTAATGGGTTTTGGCGATTGACCGTTCCATTGTAACGATCGATCGTTGACCCGCAGATTTTGTTGCTCAACTTTCTGTCCAAATGTGATCGATCTCCTCCTTCATGCGGTCGATCACTGCCTTTTTCTTGATCTACTTTGAGTTATTATTAGCTCCAAAGCTTTTCTTGACCTTTATTCGCCTTAGTTAGCTCGATTTCTTCGATTCCACCTACAATTACACAAATATACAAATAGGTAGCATATGTATTAAATTATCCATCAAAACATACCAAATCGCAGACAATTAAGCGCAATAGATGTGTCTATTTCTTGTCACATCATGTTTCATGCGGGAGCGCATGACTAGATGTAAGGCCAAATGAGTTGCACCTGAGTGATATTCATGCTTAGTAGAGGACCGAGCCATGCCTTTTTTGTTTCCGAGAGCGCCAAGAGATAGGATTGGATCCCAAGAAAATGTAGGCCTAAACGGATTTGATGTCGCTACTATAGCCGGCATGACCATAGTTAGAATAAGCAGTTAAACGGAGGTCCGTAGTGCCACAGAGTAGAAGACCATGATGAATGGAACCCTTTTAATAGAGGTTACAACATTGGGAACAAGTTAGGTTAGCTCTTTATAATATATATGGGTTGTTCCACTCATCACCAATTGATTTTGAGCTGGAACCCCATGTATTCTTAACATAGTATCAGAGCACGATTTTCATGTGATTGGTTATTCCGTCCACATGCTCACCCCCACATTATCAATCCACGTGTTTGACTTATATAATGTCAAACTTGTGGGACGTGTTGAGAGTTGTCCCATAATGGGAATGTACAAAGATAAGATATATGTATCTACAACAATATTTTGAGGATATGATATAATCAATCCAAGATATGATAATATCATTCCTTAATAGTCATAATTGTATGGAAATATTCCAATTTCTAAAAATATGATGAAAGTAAAAAGATTTCGTGCATAAATTATATTGCCGTGATCTGTAATGTAATGATATGTCATTTTATCAAAAGAAAGAATACAAAAATTCAAAGCAAATGCAAAACAAAAAGAACAATTATGGTGTTGGGTCCAGCCCATCCTTGTTGAAGCCCATACTTTATGAATCCCATTAAGGCTGATGAAGATATTTAGTGGTTGGTCAGCACATTTCAGATGGCATACACGAGAGAGAGAAAATTGTGAGGCAGTAACATTTTTTAGAAAAAGCAAGAACAAAAAGCTTCCTGGCATAAATTTTCAAGTGCTCGATTGGAGGCTCATTTGTGGTCCGATTTTGTTGAAATTTGGACAGCACCTTCAAAACTCATTGAACTTCGTTTTGATTGGTGAAAATTGAGTTTGGAGCTTCGGAGTTGCAGATCTCGTGGCTGGAATAGTGCGATGAATTTTGGGTGATTTCTTGCCAAATTCTTGTTCTTGGTTTATGATTCTTGTGTTGATTGTTGAGAATCATTTGTTGCTCTAAGTTAGAGAGCTTTTATGTTTATGTTGCTATTGTAAGAACTCATCTTTGAATATAGTGGATTTGATTAGGTCTCGTAGGCCTCGTGGTTTTTACTCTTCACCTTGAAGATGTTTTCCATGTTAAAATCTTTTGTTGATTGGTTATCGTTCTTGATGGTATATTGCTCTATATTTGTGCTTCATTGGTTTGTTGATAGGTGAAGGTTTACCTATTGATTTGAAGAATTATTATTTTGCTTTGTCCCAACAAAGTAGTATCAGAGCCAGGTTATTTGTGTTGAGCTAAACGTGATTTGAATGATGGAGGCAAATTTGAGCAAAATTGTTTGTTTGAATTGAACTAATAATCATAAATGGAAAGGAAAAATGAAAGATCTTCTATTTGTGAAAAAGTTGCATTTACCAGTTTTTCCTACTGAAAAACCTGAATCTTAAACTGAAGAAGAATGGGAGTTTGAGCATTTGCAAGTATGTGGCTTTATTCGGCAGTGGGTAGAAGATAATGTTTTGAATCATATTGTGAATGAGACGCATGCTAAAACTCTGTGGGCTAAGCTTAAAATGGTGTATGCTTCAAAGACGGTAAACAACAAACTTTTCTTACTAAAGCAGGAGATGCACTTGAGATATAAGGAGGGGACTCTGATTTCTTGAATAAATTTCAGGGTTGTTTAGATCAGCTTGTTGGAATGGGAGTCAAGTTTGGTGATGAAATTCAGGGACTCTGGTTGCCTAATAATTTACCTGATTCTTGGGAGAATTTTTGTGTTTCACTAACTAATTCAGCTCATAATGGTATTATAACCATGCAGTATGCAAAAAACGGTGTTCTAAATGTAGAGATGAGAAGAAGGACACAAGGTGTCTCAATTTCACAGTCAGAGGTTTTGGTTACAGAAAATAGGGGAAGAAGTTAAAGCAAGGGTCTGAAAGGCAAATATAGAGGCGGAAGTAAATCCAACTGATATGCCAATGTCAAGTGTTACAATTGTGGCTACAATGGACACGTAGCAAAGTATTGTCGACAACCACAGAAAGGAAACAAGTGAAAAAGGGAGAACAAGTCTGCTGATAAGAAAGATGATGATAACAGTGATCGTGCTACTGCCACTACTATAGATGATCTTGTTATTGTCTATGATGCAAATATGATTAATTTGGTCTGTCATGAAACCAGTTGGGTAGTTGATAGTGGTGCATCCTTCCATGTTACATCGAAGAAGGAATTCTTCTCGTCTTATACTTCAGGTGATTTTGGAGTGTTGAAGATGGGTAATGGTGGTTTATAAAAGTTGTTGGTACCGAAACCGTTTGCTTAGAAACCAACAATGGTACAAGATTGGTACTTAAAGATGTCAGACATGCCTCAGATATTCATTTGAATTTGATCTCTACGGGTAGATTGATGATGGATTTTGGAAACTCACCAGAGGTTCTTTGGTTGTGGCTCGAGGTAAGAAGTGCTCCAGTTTGTACTTGATGCAGGGTTAGATTTTTGGTAATTCAGTAAATGCAGTTAGAAGTGAAACTTATCTGAATTATGGCACAAGAGACTCGATCACATAAGTGAAAAAGGAGTTAATTGTTTGGCTAAAAGATGTCTACTTTCTGATTTAAAAGATGCAAAGCTGGAAAGATGTGCACATGTCAAGTTGGAAAACAGAGAAGCGTTTACTTCCAAATTCATCATCCGCACAGAAAATCTAATTTGCTAGAGTTAGTACACTTAGATGTTTGTGGTCCAATGAAGGTAAAAACACGTGGTGGTGCACTTTACTTTGTTTCTTTCATTGATGATTATTCAAGAAAACTTTGGATTTATACGTTGAAGTCCAAAGACCAGGCTTTTGGAGTATTCAGAGAATTTCAGGCTTCCGTTGAAAGACATACAGGAAAGAAACTAAAATGGATCCGCACTGATAATGGTGGTGAATATTGTGGACCATTTGATGAGTATTGCAGACAGTAATGAATCATACAAAGACACCCCCTAAAACTCCTCAGTTAAATTGCTTGGCAGAAAGGATGAACAGAACATTGATGTAGAGAGTTAGATGTTTGCTTTCAGAAGCAAAGTTGCATGGATCCTTCTGGGGTGAGGCGTTGTATACTGCTACTAATGTAATCAACTTGTCTCTTACTGTTGCATTGTAGGCTGATGTTCCTGACAGAGTTTGGTATGGCAAAGATGTCTCTTATACTCATTTGCGAGTGTCTGGTTGCAAGGTTTTTGTGCATGTGCCTAAAGATGAAGGGTCTAAGTTGGATGTCAAGACTAGACAGTATATCTTCATTGGTTATGGCCAAGATGAATTTGGCTACAGATTCTATGATCCAATTGATAAGAAACTTGTTAGAAGTCGTGATGCATTTTCATAGAAAATCAAACCATTGAAGATATTGATAAGACAGAGAAGTCAGAGTGTCGGACTCAAGGTGACTTGATAGATTTCATCCCAGCTCCAATGACACAGATACCTAATGCAACAGAAAATGAGAATCAGAATGATGTAGAAAATGAGGTTCAGAATGATGTTGAACATGACCATGAAAATGCAGAAGAGGTAGATGCTCCATCACATGACGATGTTGGTGAACAGGTACATGATACTATATAGCAACCTGCAGTTCCTCTCAGGAGATCTACTAGAGATCGCAGACCACTCACTCATTATCCGCCCGATGAGTATATACTCTTGACTGGCGGGGGAGAAACGGAAGATTTCCAAGATGCTATGGAAATTAAAGATAAGGATGAGTGGGTCAAAGCAATGAAAGATTAAATGGATTCTCTATATGAAAATCAAACATTTTATCTTGTCAGATTACCGAAAGATATAAAGGCACTGAAGAATCGATGGATTTACAGGGTAAAGCATGATAAAAATACTCTAACCCACGATATAAAGACAGATTAGTTGTTAAGGGTTTTGGTCAGAAAAAAGGGTATTGATTTTCGAGAAATTTTCTCACCATTTGTGAAGTTGTCATCAATCCGTATTGTTCTGAGTTTGGCAGCCAGTCTTGATTTAAAGATTGAGCAGATAAATGTAAAAACTGCTTTTCTACATGGTGATCTAGAGGAAGAGATTTACATGGAGCAATGATCGCTTATATTTTAAACAATTAATTCCAATCTAGCGATTTTAGACCGCAAGTGCACGGTGTCAAGTTTTAGTATAGATAGGAAGATACGGATTGTCGAACCCACATGGACTAACAAGCAAGTACCAAACAAGATGTCTTTTAACTATATTTAACCTACGATAATCAATTAATAATTAAACTAAACTAAATTAAGCTACTATAATCCAACCAAAATAGTCGACGATCACGAGAAAAATCCACAATAAAGTATCAAGACAATTATTCACCAAACCCAACTCTTACAATTCTTTTCTCAATACATCTCAAAATCAATAGGAAAAACTATGTTATTGATATCTCTCAATCATCAAAAACACAACAATCCAATTATTCATGTAAAACAATAATAGAAAAGTAAAAGAAAACTCCCAAGTCGACTCTTTCGTTGATTCTCGATCCTTCCTCGCTTCTTTCTCGATCGTGCTCTTCGATTATCTTGTTGGCTCGTTCCAAAACATAGGGTGAATGGTTGATGAAGGTTGAGTGGTAGAAGGATGGAGGTTAATGATGGGAAAGAAAGGTTGCTGGACGTGTATGGTTTGGAAGAAAAGAAAAAGAAAAGAAGAGGCGTGTGGTTCTGGACGTTGGTGAAGAAGGCGTGAGGTTTTGATGGTGAATGGGTGTGTGGAGGTTATTCCCTAGGTTAAAGTCTTCTTTTGGGTTGAAATTCTCGTGTATAATATATAGGGGAAAGAATTCTGGACTTCCCTTTTGCATACAAACTCTACAAGGAAGTTATTTTTTTGAAAACTCCTCGTCCCGATCGATCCGGACAAAGTGGCCGATCGATCGAGCCTCACAGTAAGAATTCCGTGGCTTTTTCAGCCTTTCTCGATCGATCAGAAATGCCTGCTCGATCGATCGAGCTTCATAGTAAGTTTTCTTCGCCTTTTTCAGCTTCTGGCGAGTTTTGTATTTTGGCCGTAACTTTCTCATACAAACTCCAAATTTGATGAATCAGCTGTCCATGCGAAGATAAGAGAAAGTTATACAACTTTTATATGGACCACATTTCCAAAACATGGCTCGAACATATAGTAATTTGAGGAGAAAGGAGCAACATGTGTCTTGGATTCCGATTTTTTTTCCTCTTTTCTTCAACTTTATTCATTCTTTCATCATTTTAGCTTGATTTCTTCCCCTTTCCCTACATTTCAACATTGATTCCTGAAATAGAGAAATATATACCATAAACCGTAAAATAATCCAAGAATCAACACGAAAACATATACATATCATAGCCTAAAAACGCGTAATATTCAACCCTATCAACTCCCCCAAACTTATCACTTAATCGTCCTCGATTAAGCATTAAAATCATAAGGTAGAGTTAATTCTTGATATTTAAAACAATTATTTCATGACTTGCTTATTCTCAGAAATCTCATGCACATATACAAAAGTTGACAAGACATGTTTTCTCCTAAATCAAGTAACACATCTCAAAATCGGAACGTGTGTGTGTGCTATAGTCAATCTTAAGTTCCAGGCACATATTCAAGATCAAATCATGTTAATCAACTCAAAGTCGAGATTATCATCAAGCACCCCATAAGCCTATTTTCAAACAACTTCTCCACTAATGATAGTTACTCCTTAGACTTGGATCAAAATGACTTTTTAAGGTTGTAATGTAAGGCCTTTGGTGTTGGTTTCAAAGAAAAGATAGGATAAGCGCAAAGAAGAGAGTATAATCATTTACAATTCAAATTTTTCGCACACATCGAGCTTCTCTTCTTTTTCTTTTATAGCCTTGGCCACTTTGGGTCTTATTTAGTCAATCTTTTTTCTCAAGGCTTTTTGTCTATCTTTTTCTTTTATCATTCATCAAAAAAAACATTTATAAGCTCATCAAGATATAACAATTCAAGTGCATCGAATGATATTCATTATACTCATTTAGGGTAATGATAACTTTTTTCATTTAGGCTCAAATAAGGGTAAGTATAATGAGTTTGCCAACAATGTCGAATGGGGTCTAATTATATGCAATGCATATACCATTCTTTTTTCAATAAATCTCAAATGGGACACTAGGGATTGATATGAATCATGGTAAGCTTGAAAGGCTCAAACATTTCAAAGATCGCCTAGATCATTTCCAAGTCAAGTTTGTAACTATAAAATTTCGCCTCAAAGTGTCATCATCAAATAAGTTCTAGGATAGCTCTAAGATGCTCAAGACAAATCATTAAGTTCACAACAATTATCACTATTCAAAACATGCAATCCACAAGATCATGACTCATTGTGCTCAATATATTCCTCATCCTTGACATGCTAACTCAAATTAGGATATTAATGTATAAGTCCAATAATCATCACAAATCAAGTTCATATGCATAGTGTGATCAAAATCTTCATTGAATAGTCACTACTATAATTCATTCTTTTCTCGAGTTTGAACTCATAAAAAAAAATTTAGCTCGTAATAATCGGACGATTCAAGTGTCATTTAAGCACACAACATGTGGTTAAAACAAGTAAAACATGCAAGCTACTACTCCCCCAAACTTAAATCAAACATTGCCCTCAATGTTTAAAAGAATCAAAAGGGAAACTAGTGAACTCCTCTGATCAAGACGCTTGCATGAGGGTTGAGGAAGATTTGCTTTTGAAAGCACCACTGTTGTAGGGTTCATCGCTCCAACTGAGTACCTAGGAAGAGAAGAATGCATATGGTAAAATATTCGACTCGAGAGATAAACAAACCTAAAATGAAAACTGAAAAATAAAACAAAACTAAATAACAAAAGGATACGCTTGGGTTGCCTCCCAAGAAGCGCTGATTTTTAGTCTTCGGCTTGACCATCAGAAGCAACCATCAAAGAGCGGCTGCCGCCCATAGTAAGTATCATATGATACCACTAATGGGTCTTCATTCAGTATGCCCTCAAGATTGGCAGCATTGTAACAATGTAAGCTTGTCGCTCCAACAACATTCGTCTTTAAATGGCAGGCATGGGAGAATGATTCTTGATTTGGCTTTGCATTTTGGAGGATGTAGTGCGGTGAAGTTGGCATCAATGAAAAATACGGATCCACATATGGCATAGAACATGTTTCCATCGACGGGCTCAAATCGGAATCTTCGAAAGTCTCTTCCTTCTCCAACATCACACACGACTCATCTTCACTTGGGAACTCCTCGGATGACATATTTGAAGTAGCCTCAATCTCTTGAAGAGGCTCAAGTTCCCTTGACTTTTCCACACTAGTAGGATCACTCCCCCAAACTTGGTTGGTTGAGTGATCATCATCATATAACCAAACTCGATTCGTCGCCTCTTGATTTGTAGCCCTCATCTCTTCCTCTTGGCAGCTAATTGAAATTGTTTCCATGAGGACCGCCATTTGCTGCTCCAGGTGACGCATAGAGTTGGTTTGGCACTCCAAACTGTTCTCGGTTGATGCCAAGAATCTTACTAAGGTATCCTCTAACTGAGTTGTGACATCTGCAGAACTATCTCTCCTCTCTTCGCGATGTTCAAATGGTTGTGGCGTGTCAATAGGGTAGAGAAGATCCGGTGGGTATTGGTGACTCCAACCTTGTAGTGAAGGATCACAATGCCAGTGATGATCGAAGTCCGCCATATCATTGAACAGGTGCACCACACTGTTTTCATCTCTATCAACCAGGGGACTCCCAGTCACCAGTGCTCCGCTCAATACCCATTCTCGTGTCTGTGCATCCAACCCGTTGAAGAAATATTGCAAGAGAGTATAGTTCGAAAAGTTGTGATACCGGAATGTGTTGGCCAATTCATTGAATCTCTCCCAAACAGCGTAGGAACGGCTCGGAACGTTGTTGGGCAAAGCTTGTGAAGCTTGTTGATGTAACATCTCCAAGTACCTCGCAAGACAAACAAAACAAAAACAAAATAAATATATATAATTTTTTTTTTCGAAATAAATATATACAAAAGAAGAAAAAATGGTTAAATTACAGTCAAAGAACCTAGTATGATATTACTAAAGTTAGTTCCCAGCAACAGCGCCAAAAACTTGATCGCTTATATTTTAAACAATTAATTCCAATCTAGCGTTTTAGACCGCAAGTTCACGGTGTCAAGTTTTAGTATAGATAGGAAGATACGGATTGTCGAACCCACAGGGACTAACAAGCAAGTACCAAATAAGATGTCTTTTAACTATATTTAACCTACGATAATCAATTAATAATTAAACTAAACTAAATTAAGCTACTATAATCCAACCAAAATAGTCGACAATCACGAGAAAAATCCACAAGAAAGTATCAAGACAATTATTCACCTAACCCAACTCTTACAATTCTTTTCTCAATACATCTCAAAATCAATAGGAAAAACTATGTTATTGATATCTCTCAATCATCAAAAACACAACAATCCGATTATTCATGTAAAACAATAATAGAAAAGTAAAAGAAAACTCCCAAGTCGACTCTTTCGTTGATTCTCGATCCTTCCTCGTTTCTTTCTCGATCGTGCTCTTCGATTATCTTGTTGGCACATTCAAAAACATAGGGTGAATGGTTGATGAAGGTTGAGTGGTAGAAGGATGGAGGTTAATGATGGGAAAGAAAGGTTGCTGGACGTGTATGGTTTGGAAGGGAAGAAAAAGAAAAGAAGAGGCGTGTGGTTCTGGACGTTGGTGAAGAAGGCGTGAGGTTTTGATGGTGAATGGGTGTGTGGAGGCTATTCCCTAGGTTAAAGTCTTCTTTTGGGATGAAATTCTCGTGTATAATATATAGGGGAAAGAATTATGGACTTCCCTTTTGCATACAAACTCTACAAGGAAGTTATTTTTTTGAAAACTCCTCGTCCCGATCGATACGGACAAAGTGGCCAATCGATCGAGCCTCACAGTAAGAATTTCGTGGCTTTTTCAGCCTTTCTCGATCAATCGGAAATGCCTGCTCGATCGATCGAGCTTCAATGTAAGTTTTCTTGGCCTTTTTTCAGCTTCTGGCGAGTTTCGTATTTTGGTCGTAACTTTCTCATACGAACTCCAAATTTGATGAATCAGCTTTCCATGAGAAGATAAGAGAAAGTTCTACAATTTTTATATGGACCACATTTCCAAAACATGGCTCGAACATATAGTAATTTGAGGAGAAAGGAGCAACATGTGTCTTGGATTCCGGTTTTTTTCCTCTTTTCTTCAACTTTATTCATTCTTTCATCATTTTAGCTTGATTTCTTCCCCTTTCCCTACATTTCAACATTGATTCCTGAAATAGAGAAATATATACCATAAACCGTAAAATAATCCAAGAATCAACACGAAAACATATACATATCATAGCCTAAAAACGCGTAATATTCAACCCTATCAAGCAACCTGATGGTTTTGTGGTGAAAGGAAATGAGAATTATGTCTGCAAATTAAATAGAAGCTTGTATGGCTTGAGCAAGCTCCAAGACAGTGGTATAAGAGGTTTGAGCAAGTTATAACTCAACTGAACTTCAGAAAGACTGCTTCTGATCACTGTGTATTTATCCAGAGATTATCTGATGATGATTTTATCATTTTATTGTTATATGTTGATGACATACTTATTGTTGATCAAAATTCTTTGTGAATTGACATGTTGAAGAAGGAGTTATCTAAATCTTTTGCAATGAAACATTTAGGACCAGCAAATCAAATTCTTGGAATTGGGATCACTCGTGATAGAAAGAATAAGAAATTGTGGTTGTCTCAACAAAAGTACATTGAGAAGGTACTTCAACGTTTTGGCATGGATAAGGCTAAAGTGGTAAGCACCCATCTTGCTTCACAATTTAAGCTAAGCAGTAAACAGTCTCCTTCTAGTGATGAAGAGAAGATAGACATGGCAAGAGTTCCTTATGCATCAGATTTGGGTAGCTCAATGTATGCTATGATTTGCACTAGACCAGATTTAGCTCATGCAGTTGGCACAGTTAGTTGATTTATCTAATCCATGTAGAGAGCATTGGTTTGCGATGAAGTGAATTATGTGATATCTTCATGGCTCTACTGATTTGAGACTTTGTTTTGGGTCTGAAAAGCCTATGCTTGTTGGTTATACAGATTCAGACATGGCCGAGGATTTGGACTCAAGGATATCTACTTCAGGCTATTTGATTACCTTTGTAGGGGGAGCTGTAGGATGGCAATCCAAGTTGCAAAAATGTGTTGCTTTATCTACCACTGAAGCTGAGTTCATTGTAACTACTGAGGATTGCAAAGAGTTGCTATGGATGAAGAGGTTTATGCATGAACTTGGATTCACTCAGGAGAGGTATGTATTATTTTGGATAATCAAAGTGCTATTCATCTTGCTAAAAATGCAGCTTTTCATGGTTGATCAAAGCATATCGATGTAAGGTATCACTGGATTAGAGATGTTTTGAATTCATGCAGAAAAGAATACAGCTGATATGATGACAAAAGTGGTGTCTCGAGAGAAGCTCAAGCTGTGTGCCGGGATGGCCGGCATCAACTTGCAGTGATGAACTTGTTGCAGTGTCTCCTCCCTCTACTCATGGGCTGGAGGGGGGATTTGTTGGGTCCAGCCCATCCTTTATAAAGCCAATACTTTATGAAGCCCATTAAGGCTGATGAAGATATTTAGTGGTTGGTCAGCACATTTCAGATGGCATACACGAGTTAGAGTTGTGAGGCAGTAACATTTTTGATAAAAAAACAAGAACAAAAACCTTCCTGGCATAACTTTTCAAGTGCTCGATTGGAGGCTCATTTGTGGTCGATTTTGTTGAAATTTGGACAGCACCTTCAGAACTCATTGAACTTCATTTTGATTGGTGGAAATCGAGTTTGGAGCTCCGTAGTTGCAGATCTCGTGGCTGGAATAGTGCTACGAATTTTGGGTGAATTCTTGCCAAATTCTTGTTCTTGGTTTATGATTCTTGTGTTGATTGTTGAGAATCATTTGTTGCTCTAAGTTAAAGAGATTTTATGTTTATGTTGTTGTTGCTGTTGTAAGAACTCTTCTTTGATTATAGTGGATTTGATTAGGTCTCGTAGGCCTCGTGGTTTTTACTCTTGACCTTGAAGGGGTTTTCCACATTAAAATCTTATGGTGATTAGTTATCGTTCTTGATGGTATATTGCTCTATATTTGTGCTTCATTGGTTTGTTGATAGGTGAAGGTTTACCTATTGATTTGAAGAATTATCGTTTAGCTTTGTCCCAACATATGGTAGTAACAAATCTTTGTCTTCATAGCAAGGTGTAAGATAAGGTAAAGAAAAGTTGCATACCATTTGATGATATAGCCAAAGATAAAATGTTGCATGATAGGAACCTTGCCCAGAACTTCTCCTTTATACATCTTGAGCAGCCCACTGTTAACCTTCTTTCAGTTAGGAACTCCACTAATGCCATCCAGCGTAGGTGAATGCTCAGAAAACAACCCTCTGTTCATCTTTTTCACAAATACAATGCATGGGAGATAAAAATACTCAGTTGAGAAGTTCTCTGATATATCTTCATTATGAATTGACATTGGCTTCATGTGCTTGTGGTCAATCAGTTGTCATGAACCATAATGGCAAGAAATGATAATCATCAAGCCACCACACACCATGGGAACCTCCAGGTTCTAAGCAAAAGGTAAGTTGCAATTTCCTCATCAACTCCAAGTATTTGACAAACACTCGTGACACCAATGCTTGATAATCCTCTTCTTTCACAACACCGCGTCTTGCTAAGCAATATAACCACGCCACAGAGTTTGTCCCATTACCAGTTCATATATCACGATCACAAAAGGTAACACAGAAGATTAGTGCATTGCCTTCACATATATCCTAGCCATCTGAAAATTTGTAATGCATACTAAGTCAAATGGAAGAAATGTGCTAATCAGACCAAGTTGATCAGTCAGTAGAGGTGTATAATCGGTTGAGATGATAAATCTTGTAGAGACCATGATATGACGACATCGTCGAGGATGGCATCATAGATGTTGTAGTTCCAGTTCCAGTTCAATTGATATTTTCGTGGAGTCACAGTTATTGTTTCAGAGCTTATTTAAATTAAAAATAAGATAATTTGGACATGTTTTTTATTATAAAAAAAATTGAAAAGTAGAAAAAATAAAAAAAAGAATATACGCGATAGCCGTGAAATCGCAGTTCCAGACCGCGGCAAAATGGTCATTACAATTACACGTATGTTTAGTCTAGAACTTTATCGCAGTGAAGCCTGTGCTTTTTTTTTTAATCCAATCATAGGCAGAGCAATGCCGTGTGGAGGTAGAATGCCTATGGGTCGTGAGCTTCTTTTCCCGGAGAAGAAGCAATTACTACGACTGCCGTTCTGTCTGTTCTGCGGCCGATATTGCGAGCCATATTGGTAGAGGCACGAGAATCAGCTGAGCATTCAGGTAAAAAGTTCTAAAATATAAGTAAGGAGCCGAAAGTCAAAAAGACTGAAGAGACTTGAAGTCCAATGTTTAATAGTTCCAAGTGATCCAGAAAATTGTGTGTGTTTTGTTATGAAATATGTTTCATAACAATTAACGCATATATTAATGCATTTGTGAAACATAATATTAGTAAATAACATAGTTGTTATGAAATGTGTATTGGATATCTATTTACCTTCCACCTTCCACCCCCATGTAACTATAATCTTAAGCCTATAAATAGAGGCTTAAAGTGAAAATATATATGAAAAGCTCTCTAAAGTTCTCTCTTTAAATTGTTCTCTATACAATACTATTATTTTATAACACGTTATCAGCACGAATCTCTAGCTAACTTTGTGTAAGTGCGGTAAGTTTTATTTGTTTTCTTGATTTTAATTACATTATGACTAATCTTGCAGAACTTGAGTTTGTTGCTCTTGATATCACTGGAAAGAATTATCTGTCATGGGTACTAGATGCTGAAATTTTCGTGATTTAGCCACAAATCAAGAAAAGGCTAAATCAATGATCTTCCTCCGCCACCACCTTGATGAAGGGTTAAAAACAGAATATTTGACGGTAAAGGATCCCTTTGCCTTGTGGACTAGTTTGAAGGAAAGATATGAACATAAAAAATGGTTATTCTTCCAAAAGCTCGTTATGAGTGGATGCACTTACGCTTGCAAGATTTTAAAACTATAAGTGAGTATAATTCAGCAATTTTCAAATCAGTTCAAAGTTGAAATTATGTGGGGAAAATGTAATTAATGAGGATTTATTGGAGAAAACATTCTCTACTTTTCGCGCATCGAATGTGCTCCTGCAGCAGCAATATCGTGAAAAGGGTTTCAAAAAACATTCTGATTTAATTTCTTGTCTCCTTGTTGCTGAACAAAATAATGAGCTTTTGTTGAAAAACCACGAGGCTCGTCCAACTGGTGCTGCTCCATTTCCTGAAGCAAATGCAACAGTTATGCAATATAATAATGAACAAAACCGAGGCCGAGGTCATGGTCGAAATCGTAGTAATCGTGGTGGCCATAGCAAAAGTATTAAGCACCACCGGAAGTGGGAAAGTAACAATAACTGTTACAACAATAATCGTGGTGGTCATATCAAAAACATTATACACCACCAGAAGTGGGAGCATAATGATGAGAAAGATGTAAACGAAATAAAAGGGAGGAGAATAAGTGCTATCGTTGTGGCATGAAAGGCCATTAGACTCGTACTTGTCGTACGCCAAAGCATCTTGCTGATCTCTATAAAGAATCATTGAAGAGAAAAGAGAAAATGATAGAGACAAATTTCAATAGCAAAGATGTTAATCTTGACCATAATTTTGTTGACAATGGTTTTAATGATTTTACTTCTTTTGATGTTGCTGATTTCTTTGTCAAACACCCTAAAGGTGATACTAGTCATGGAAATGCCTAAGAATTTTCATTTTATGTTTGCAAATGAATATTTCATTCTATGTTTGAAATTTTTATTGTCAATATTTCTTTTATTATACAAATATTTTATTTATCATAAACAGAAGAAGAAGAAGAAGAAAAATCCCATTTTGAATTTTTTTTTTTTTGAAGAAAATGGACGTTCCAATAATCATTGACAAAGAATTATGTTTGGCAGACAGTGCAACAACACACTCTATACTTAAGGATAAGAAGTATTTTTCATATCTAATAATGACAGAAGCTCATGTTAGTACCATATCTGGTAATGCAAAATTAATTGAAGGCTCCGGAAGAGCAACTATAATTTTGTCTGGAGGAACAAAAGTTTGCATTGATAATGCTTTATTTTGCTCAAAGTCTCAAAGAAACTTATTGAGCTTTAAAGATATTCGTAAAAATGGATATCATATTGAGACTAAAAGTGAAGATAATAATGAATACTTGTATATTACAAGTATTCACTTTGGAAAGAAAGTTGTTTTGAAAAAATTACCTTCTTATTCCTCTGGATTATACTACACATATATAACTACAACTGAAATATATGCAACGGTAAACCAGAAGTTTACTGATCATAATGATTTTATCATTTGGCATGATCGGTTGGTTCATCCCGGTTCTATAATGATGAGAAGAATTTTAGAGAATTCACGTGGTCATTCTTTGAAGAGCTAGGAGATTCTTCAATCAAATGAATTCTCATGTGCAGCTTGTTCTCAATGCAAGTTAATCATAAGGCCGTCACCGATGAAAATAAAAAATGAATCTCCTGCATTTTTAGAACGTATACATGGAGATATTTGTAGGCCTATTCACCCACCTTGTGGACCATTTCGATATTTTATGATTTTAATTGATGGATCAACGAGATGGTCACATGTATGCCTATTGTCAACTCGCAACTTGGCATTTGCAAAATTACTTGCGGAGTTAATTCGGTTACGAACACATTTTCCAGATTATACTATCAAGAAAATTCATCTTGATAATGCTGGTGAATTTACATCACAATCTTTTAATGATTATTATATGTCTGTTGGAATAATTGTTGAACATAATGTCGCTTATGTTCATACACAAAATGGTCTTGCAGAATCGTTTATTAAGCGTATTAAATTGATTGCACGACCATTGCTCATGAGAGCTAAACTCTGAATATCTGCGTGGGGACATGCTATTTTGCATGTAGCCGCATTAATTCGCATAAGGCCAACGAATTATCATGAATATTCTCCCCAACAATTGGTTTTTGGTCAGGAACCAAACATTTCCCATCTTAGAATTTTTGGATGTGCAGTTTATGTTCCAATTGCTCCATCACAACGCACCAAGATGGGACCTCAAAGGAGATTGGGCATATATGTTGGGTATGAATAACCTTCTATAATAAAATATCTTGAGCCAAAAACTGGAGATTTATTTACGGCTCGTTTTGCTGATTGTCATTTTGATGAATCATTTGTCCCAACATTAGAGGGAGAAAAGAACAGTCGGTTGATAAAATTATGTGGAATGAATTGTCATTATCTCATTTTGATCCTCGCACAAGACAATGTGAACTTGAAGTTCAAAAGATAATTCATTTGCAACAGTTAGCGAGTCAATTGACAGATGTTTTTTCTGACCTAAAGCGTGTGACCAAGTCACATGTATCGGCTGTTAATGCTCCGATTCGAATTAATGTCCCTGAAGGACCTTCTACCATTATTAGTAAATTAAAGGCGCATATGAAACGTGGTAGACCAGTTGGTTCTAAGGATAAAAATACTCGAAAACGAAAAGAAGTTAATAATGAAGATAGTAAAATCGAGGAAATTGAAAATCCATGAGAATTCTCAAAATCAAAAACTCTTGAAGAGTTTCCAGACATGACATTTATATGAAAATCCCTGAAGGTTTACAATTACCTAAGGGACATGACCACGGTTCTAGAGAACTTTACTCGATCAAATTGTATAAATCAATATATGGCTTGAAACAAGCTGGATGCATGTGGTATAATCGTCTTGGTGAATACTTGATGAAACAAGGCTATATGAATGATTCTATTTGTCCATGCGTTTTTATTAAGAGGTCTGGAACTGAGTTTGCAATCATTGCAATATATGTTGATGATTTAAATATTATTGGGACTCCTGAGGAGCTCAAGAAAGATACGGATTATTTGAAGCGAGAATTTGAATCAAAAATGCTTAAACGATTCTATATGGATAAAGCACATCCACTAAGCACACCTATGGTTGTAAGATCACTTGATGTGCAAAAAGATCCTTTTCGACCTCACGAAAATAATGAAGAACTACTAGGCCTAGAAGTGCCATACCTTAGTGCTATTGGAGCATTAATGTATCTTGCTAGTCATACACACCATGATATATCATTTGCTGTGAATCTGCTAGCAAGATATAGTTCTTCACCTACACGAAGACAATTGGAATGGTGTTAAACATATATTTCGCTATCTTCAAGGAACGATGGATATGGGCCTTTATTATCTTAAGGCACCCAAATTTGATCTCATAGGTTATGCAGATGCTGGATATTTATCTGATCCTCATAATGCTCGATCATAAACGGGTTATGTGTTCACATGTGGTGGTACAGCTATTTCTTGACGTTCTATGAAACAAACTATAACTGACACTTCTTCTAATCATGCTGAATTATTGGCGATCCATGAAGCAAGTCGGGAATTTGTTTGGTTAAGATCTGTAATCCATCATATTCCAGGAACATGTTGTTTGCATTTGAACAAAAATGTTTCTACAACTTTATGTGAAGATAATGTTGCATGCATCGCTCAATTGAAGGAATGATACATCAAAGGCGATAGAACGAAACACATTACACCAAAATTCTTTTTCACTCGTGATCTTCAAAAGAATGGTGAGATCAATGTTCAACAAATTCGTTCAAATGACAATCTGGCAGATTTACTCACAAAATCTCTACCAACTTCAACATTTGAAAAGTTGGTTCACAAGATTGGAATGCGACGACTAAAAGATATCAAATGATGAGCTCAAGAAGTGGAATTATTTCACGTTGTACTCTTTTTTCCTTAACCATGTTTTTTTTCCCAATGGGTTTTTCATGGTAAGATTTTTAATGTGGCAGTGCATGCACATCCAATGGAGAGTGTTATGAAATATGTTTCATAACAATTAATGCGTTTGTGAAACGTAATATTAGTAAATAATATAGTTGTTATGAAACGTGTATTAGATGTCCATTTACCTTCCACCCCATGTAACTATAATCTTAAGCCTATAAATAGAGGCTTAAAGTGAAATGAAATATATATATGAAAAGCTCTCTAAAGTTCTCTCTCTAAATTGTTCTCTATCCAATACTATTATTTTATAACATGTTTCAAGTTTTATTATAGAACAAAATCTATCTATTATCACATATTAATTTCCCATAAGTTACAAAGGACAGTGTGAACAATTGTATTATGTTGTGTTAGGAGGAGAGTCGTTAGGTAGTCAGTCAACATAAAATATTGGTAATCTTTTATGTATGGATACCGATCTTAGTAGCAATCATATGCCCATCCCAGTAACATTGGGCTTGATTATTGTCAAATAAGATGTCCAGCTCGTATCCTGTGAATAGAAATTCAGTCAAGGAGTTTGTTTTCTTCGTAACGAGATTGATCCGAACTACATAATGATTTTGGGCTATGGCCCCAAAATGATATGAAGATGCATCATATAATTGAAAAGTCGACTGAAAAGTATACATATTGTTGTCAAAATAGTACTATTTAATTATTAAAGAAGTGGTAAATTCTTTGCTAAATGCTATCTAAAGCTGAATATTTATTCTGATGAAACTTTAACTGGAATCTAATATACCGAAAATGAAATTATAAATTTGTTGGGCTCATTTTCTTAATATGTTGGGTTTATACTTTATTTGGGCTTTTGTTTATGGGCTTTCTATACTAAAAAACATTTATTTATTAATTAATTTTTTAAATTATTATTAATATATGGGTGAAAAAATGGAGGGGAAATTGGGTTACAGGACTTAGATCGCAGCAGAGGGGGAGGAGCTATGGCGGCGGCGACATCATCGAGAATGGAGATCGACAAGATGAGCATCGAGCAGCTGAGGGGGCTGAAAGAACAGGCGGATCTTGAAGTCAATCTCTTTCAAGACAGTCTCAACAATATTCGCACAGCCACGACTCGTCTTGAGCTGGCATCCACCGCCCTTCACGATCTCTCCATCCGCCCCAAGGGGAAGAAGATGTTGGTACCTCTTACGGCGTCGCTTTATGTTCCTGGTACTCTGGATGATGCGGTGAATGTCTTGGTGGATGTGGGCACCGGTTATTTCATTGAGGTTAGAGCAGTACTACTAGATTGGTCATTGTTATTTACCTGCCTGATTTACTTTTATTATTGTTTCGTAGATGAAATTTTCCTGTTCCATCTTGAATTATATGTTTAATTTGCAAGAGGCATCTGCTATATTTATATGTTTAATTTGCAAGAGTCATCTGCTATATTTTCAGAAGGGACCCTAAGATAGGGAAGAATCTCACTTTGAGCTGTAGTTTGTAATTGTTCCTATCTCTCTAGATTTTTTGTATATATCTCATCGCATCTTTATCGTTACTTTTCTGTACTGTTATTGATTCACTTCTATAAGTATCTTCTGTGTTATGCACATGGTATCTTTGGAAATGTTTACAATCGTTGGTTAGTGAAGAACCTCAAACTTATCAGTCATTCCACATTTGAGAAGCTGAGACTCATCTTGATCCAATATTTAATATGAACACGGGCCACATCGGCGACGTTGACCCAATAGTGGACCTTTTCCGAGTCCCCCTACCACTGCAATGATTCTCAATGAAAACTCCAATACTAGTCTATAAACACAAAAGAGTACACCAAACCTAGATAGATGAGCTTTCTAGTTGGGATAACACCTCAAGCTTATTACCCACTCTGTATTTTCTTGTGGAGCCACCAATATGGGACATGGTAATATTCTTGAATAGTAGGTCCATCTTGTTACTTCAAATACTTTCTACTGTGACCTCGGGTCATTATTAGGCCAACAAGACCAGAACTTTCCTTTCAAATATTGCAGTTGCATAAGTTCATATTATTAGTGAAGCAATCTGAGCATGGGCTTTAATAATTTGCACGGTTGTGATTTGCTGAACATATCACATGCATGCATTGCTCATTTGGTGTTACATTGTGGAAAGTTTGGCCTTTGGAATATTAAAGCAAGTTTCAGAACTATGGGTCATCAATCTTTGTGAATTCTTTAGTGCGTCAGATTAAAGTTCGCACAAATGGATCAGAAATTATGCCTTTTCTGTTAGAGGTGCAGTCGATAGGAAATGCCCATTTCTGTTATTAGTTACATCGGCTTTTCATGTTGATTTGTCATCTCTATGTTTATAACTGTACTTTTGCTCAATCAAGTAATTTCTTCCGTCAAGAAACAATCATAGAACTTTACATAAACAAAGAAACTCATAACTGTTTAGTTCAGCTTGAGGTGAGCTTGCTCTCATGTCATTAACGGGCCCAATGCAGGAATTGTGAGATTAACTTGTTTAGATCACGCCAAAACTTTGAAGGAAATATTTGAAACTAAGAACTGTTGGGAAAAATGAGGGCATGCCAATTTGCTGTTGAAGGGGATGTTGAGCTGATGCAACCAGTTTTAAGCAGAAAGCATTCTTTACTACTTTGCTTGACTGGAATACTCTTAGTTGTGGATTGATGTTACTGTTCTACTTGAATCAATATCAAGTTTTAACCTAATGTACTCATCTTTTTTTCCGAGCAGAAAACATTGGCAGAAGGTAAAGATTACTGTGAGCGCAAAATTGCTCTGCTCAAGTCCAATTATGATCAACTTCTTGAGGTATGTTCTATTGTAATGTCAGCCTCTTACATGTCACTCTTCAACATCTTGAAATGGTATTCTTGTGTGCTTTTTAGTCTTTGGTAGACTTCATGTTACTTTCGTTCAAGCCAATTGTTTTTTTATTATTTTTAGAATTCATTGTATAACTCATTAGATTTGAAATGAGCCATTTTGTGAACATTGTTTGGAGCGGTAAGATATCTAAGGATACAAGATAGTGTGAATTGAGGATAGAACGTGTCAACACACGTTAGCACACTTCATTGATGACTGTAGATAGTGTGTAGAAGTAATTGGATTGAAGGGGCAAAATCGTAAGGCAACATGCTGAAAGTTGGAATTTGGCACAAATCATGAATGTCTATTTAACAAGGCTAAGTGCACATTTCATTCTCTGATCTTTTTGTTTGATCATGGCCATCATGAAATGTAGGTTGCTGCTAAAAAGAAAAGTATAGCAGATGAAAGTGGTGCAGTTTTACAGGCGAAGTTGAAGCATTTGGCTCCAGCACAGTGACTGTCGTTTAATTGTAACTCAGAATGGTTTTTTGTCAATTGTATCGGTCTTGCAATGTAAATGGACGGCTATAGTTAACCGTATGTCTGCATTTTCTCACAGAAGAGAGGCCACATAGCGTCTGGGAGGATCCGATTGCTCAGACTGCTCACCGATCCCTGCTTTGTTTGTGCAAGCCTTCTTCTGTGTTTTCTTCAAAACATTATGTTCTAGAACTCTTTATTTTCCAATGGCTGAATTGTCTTTGATCTGAGGGGTGGGGAAATTTTGTAGCAACAAAGGACCTGGAAATTGATCCATATCATGAATATTGCTTGCTGCCTTGCTGGCATTTCAGAGTTTGTTATATCAGTATCACGCATTTCATATATTAGTTGTATGTTTTGAACGTGCACATAAGAGGATATAGTAGTTTTTGTACAGAACCAACACCTTGTCCAGAACTATGAATAGCTTAATAAGCATAGAATGTAATTAAAATCTGAACTTGTTACGATGACTAAAGACTTAAAAAGGAAAATATGAAAACAAGTTTGAGTAGAGAACAAATCATGCCTCACTTGGGAGAACATTTAAGAAATGATAAATCTCATCCTCATCAATCACTCCAACTTTTGTGGAACAAACTGAACAACACACATTTTTAAATGTTTCAGTAGCTGCTTCTGTCTCATAACCTCTTTTGTTCCTTTTCCGCTTACTTCCTGGTTGTGTTGCTTCTTCAGTTACCTTGCAATTTACTACAAAAACTGCTCGGTACTGGGTCACAATTATTTCGTGCCTATGAAGTTTGCAAACGGAAAAAGGTCACCACTGCTCGTAACAAGCTTCAGAATTACACACTAGGATAACAAAAATCTAACGAGGGACGAAAAATTGGCAGGGATATATTATTTTCAGAGAAAGTACATAGCATAGACAAAGGGAAATATACAAACAGGAAGAACCTTCATATACTATAACATATTCCTAAAACGTGATGTGCCAATTCTGAAGATTAATCATTCCGTAAAATTAATATATAGCAAACCATCTAAACAATCAGACGACGTACTGAAAGCTTGCTTCATTTTAACTACCAAGTTAAAATCCCAAATATCTTGGATTTTTTTCTTCTAGGTAACCACCTAGCCAAGAACCTGTGACTTTGCCTAATCCAAATATGCTCACCCGCAGTTCAACAAAAGAAGATAAAAATATCGCACACCACATCGAATCCTGTCTTGCATAGAGCATTCGTAAAACAAGTAGTCAAAACTTTACGGCCAAAACAACTGGGACAAAGTGCCCCAAATTAAAACCTAGCATATAGACCTCTTCCAACGCCTAAGGTATTGATTTATTCAAATTGTTCTCGAAAGGATGGTGTGAAAGATATGGACATTGCCATTTCATTCAACTCCGAAAAAGGATAGACAGGAATTTTTTTTGGGATTTTCATAATTGAGCCAAGGAACGACCAAAAAAAAGACATGGCTCGAAGTTATATACAAAAACTTGAAGTCCAAAGGGATCAACGAAGATATTTTGATCGAAAAAAAGCTCTTGGAAAAAATTGACACATGTGCGCGACCCAAATTGATTACTTTTATGGTCCATGTAACCTACCATCATCCATTGGGATTAAAGGCTTAGTGATGGTGGTTGTTACTGGGTTTTCATAATCATGTGCTTCAAGAATGATTTTTCAAGAAAACCATGGGGTCAGCGTGAAAGTAGACCCTCAGTAGAAAAATTTAAGATTTTAGATATCATACAAGTGACTGTTTCAGCCGAAAAATTCATAAATCATTCACCTCCTCCCCTTGCCCCCACTTCATTATCTTCAAGGCTACACCACTGTACTAGTATACCATAACCTTCACATCCACCATAATACATTGATACACAGTTGAATCTCTTCTATTAGAGCATCAAATATAAAGGGAAATTACACGAAGTTTTGCATATAAAACAAGAAAATTAAAATGGAAACCAAAGAAGACACCATTACTCCTTATATATATATATATATATATATATATATATATATATATTCTGAAAATCAATACATTCTGAAAATCGTTAACGTATGGAAGAAAATGACGATACCTTTGAGAATCTAAACACAAGGTAGTAAAGCAAGCTGGGCAACTGAGAACAGCATCAGAAGTATGGCCTTTTCTTTGTTTCCGGGCCCAAATCTCATCCTTCTCGTCGAGTTCTGGACCATAAAAATCAGGCTTCGAGGAGTAGTCTATCTCATCATCGTCGGAAACTGTTGAATTACATGAGAATTAAGATAAGTAAATACCTAACAAAACATCAAAATCCACAAATTTCTGTAAAACTTGGCAACAATTCGAATGTAAAAACAATTAGATAAAACGAACAAGCGAGACAGAGGGAAAATTAGGAAGAATCTTAAGCTTCACCTGTTTGCTGAGAGATTTGAGACGCTGAATCGACTCCAGTTTTTTCTTCCATTTTCGCAGCTTTTCTAATGAACAAGCTCACAAGTTCTTCATTTACAACGGTTAATTACATTCTAACCCTTTAATTATGTCATAATAGCGGTTGACACCCACTTTAATTCATAATCATTTTATTTCTCAGTTTATAAATTGAATCATTTTTACAAACCCATTTATAATAACGGGGTTTTTAGTTAAATAACCCGAAATAAATAAATAATTATCGAAATAATTCCATATAGAATTATTTATCTAAGTGATTTTAGTCGTCAATTGTGTTGGCCTCTTCAAAATGAACACGTCAAACCAGTTGACGTGTATTATTTAAAATATAGGACATACTAAACGAGTTGGGTGTCTAATTTTGAATATACAGGACACACCTACTCGGTTGGCGTGACCAACTAAAACATTGGCAATGCCAACTCGGTTGGCATGACCGTTATTATTCACTGATCACCTCAACCCAATTGTCATGACATGCATTATAAGTCACGCCAATTGGGTTGGTATCTCCATCCACCACCACCTCTCCTCCTTCCTCGGCCAGCGCCTTCAATCTTTCTCATCAACCACCATTTTTTTGTTTATTTTGCTAATATTTGAGTTAGAAATTGCTCATTTCATCAGATTTACAAATTTAGAGGTAATAATATGTGGTGGTAACAACTGAAATCGTTCTAAGAGACACCGTTTGCGGCTATAGCCAGTGGTTGTCGCCGCCGGTCACCGACGGTGGCTGATGTCCGCGGTTCAGCTTCATCATGTTTTGTCAATTTTGGATTATTTTGTTTACTTTATGTTGTCTATATGCACTAATGTTTTTTTTGTATCATATTATAGGTTTGGATCCAATGACAGCATCAGACCCGATTGACGATCATCTGTTGTCATTACAGTTATGCTATCGTTCTGAAGATGTATGGGCGTGTGATTTTGGATCTTTGCACATTAGACATAAGTGTTGTAAGTATGTTAAATGGGTTTGGATTTTATGGTGTATATATGTGTGTGATATGATTATGCTTGACCCTCATATAATCACGGCGTTAGTAGAGATATGACACCGTGAGACATACACATTTCATCTTATTTGGAGATGCGACTATCACACTGCAAGACATTGCAGTTATTTGGGGTCTGCCAATAAATGGTCTTGGCAGTGTCAGGCACTGATTATGATAGGACCATACCCGAATGGTGATCGCGATTTATTTTAACAACAATTATTTTCTAGTGTGGCAGGATTATATCGCAAGTGTACGGTGTCAAGTTTTAGTATAGTAAAGAAAGTCAGATGTCGTACCCATAGGGACTAGTGGCAATTACCAAATTTAATTAGTTTGATTATATTTAACATACGAAATTGCTATGAATGATTTACTAATTTAGTCAAGTTCAGAAAATAACCAAAACACAAAGATAGAAGATAGTAAACAGTAGAGATAAATATCGACTTCAGTTCACTTGAGTAATCCCCCACAATTCATCTACTAGATCCAATTAAATTAATGAATCTAAGGTGACAAGTTTTTCGGTCATATCTAATACACTCTCTCGAGCTTTATTAAACATAACACTAATTTGCAACAAGTAACTCTCGTTCACTTATTTAACGAATCAATATTGCATATGCTTAGTGAAAACTCATAGCCTTCGATTACTAGATATCTATAGCTATCACTCATATATTTGACGTCATCTCTCGATCTCAATCTGAAATCCACGGTTTGCTTTATTTGTTTCGTATTACAATCTTATCTCACAATCTCAATTGCAAACTAACATCATTCAAAGAGTAGCTAATCCATTAAAAGCATTAAAAACATACCACAAACACAAAGATAGCAAAAACTCAATCAAAAACTAGAATTAAAATTATGGGTTCATACAAAAGATCTCCTAATCTCGATAAAAGATTTAGCATAGCATACTAAAGGAAAAACAATGTTTTATCATATCAAACAGCATATTAAACATTGAAATCTGAATAAGAAGCCAAAACAAAGTTTAGGAATACAGAAAATCGCTAGGTTTTGACTCCTTGCGTTGATCAGATATTCCGTCTCTTGCTGCGTTGCTTTGAATCTCCAACTTATATGTGGTGGCTCCTCCCAAGTCTATGGTAAATAATCAAATGAAGAACCCTTCTTTTTTCCCAAAACTCTCTTTTATAACCATAAAATCGAGCCCACAAAATCTGGTATCCAAAAATAGCAAATCTCTTAAAAAGGTAATTTTCGTGCAGGACTCTGTAGCGATCGATCACTATGTCCATGTCGATCGATCTCTTCGACTTTTCTCTCTATGGCGATCGATCGTTGTATGAGTGGCGATCCATCGCCTAAATTTTCTGCCCCGATGCGATCGATATCTCCTTTTTATGAGATCGATCGCCTAATGTGAAATTTTCCAACACTTTACTGCCTTGAAGCAATCAATCTCTTCTTTAGTGGCAATCAATCGTCTTCATCACTTTCATCCAATTCATAATCTTTTTCAATGTCTTGACTTGTTTTGTTCCATTTCCACATTTCAGTCCCTAAAATGGGGTCTTTCGGGTATTTCTTGCACTTTCACTGGATTCCTGAAATTATACAAAAACATAACAAAAAAGTAAAATCGTCCACGAATCACTATAAAAATAGTAAAAAATATATGCAATATAAGTGCAAAAAATGACACTTATCAAATGGCAAGAATATTGTGATTGTCATTTGGGATTTACACCAAATACGAGTAATTTTAAAGGTGCATCTATGTTAATGTCTGCTTTGAATCATCATTTAGTGGATAATCCTTTCGATTTACATAGTATGGCAGATGAGGTTGTTAAAATGCACGGGGTCGTGCATTATTAATGATATGTAGAATTATGTGCCCTGATAGCTCTGGCAATACTATAAAATTGTTGTACATACAAAAAATTTAAGATATCATATATGTTCGTATTTTTAGCTGGGGTAGTGCTGTGCTGACACTTTTATATAGTGAGTTGTGCACTTCAGCAGAGAGGAAAAAACGTAATATGTGGTGCATTACAACTCGTACAGGTAATCATTACCCTTTTTTTAAATATTGAAATAAGGTTTCTTGCATATTTGAATACATGTCTAGCATATAATTTCAAAGAAACTGGTTGCGATCGAAGCCAGTAATATTATATACTTTATTTAATAATTGTACAAAATTCATTATACTATGTATGGTTGTACCTCTTGATGGACCGCGATCATATCGGACGGATTCAAAATCTTCTATGATATTATCCCCCAATAAAATAAAATTTGAATCGATATATTTTGATAATAATATAGATAATCAACTAGCTTGGCGTGAACATAATTTTACAAAGGTCACGCCAACTAGTTTGCGTGTTCACGGTATTATAAGGGCGTGTCCATTTGCATGTCCAATATTATACTGGAACACGCCAACTCTACATTGAACACGCCAACCCAATTGACGGCTAAGATTACTTTAACAAATTACCACGTGTGGGGTCACTTTGATAATTATTTATTTAACTCGAAAAAACCCTTATGGTAACCATCATTTTATAGATCTCAAATTACTAAAGATGTTCAAAAAACACCAGCAAACTCATGCACCCTATCCGTATTCATCTACACATATCTATTTATTTCAATATTCGAAAAAATGAGTTGCAATTGAAAAATTAAATAATATATATTTATATGGCGGATAGTATACTGTTGCACCTCCACCTGTTTACCAACTCAACATATCATTATCTTTATCTATTAAAGTGTCTTAAATTATAAATTAAATATTTTAGGGTGTAAATTGCAAATTATAATTTTTAAAACCGATTTTTTTATTCAGAACTTTTAGTACATGATTTGTATACATCAAGATTTAGGATGAATGTGATGTGCTTAGTGATATATTGTTTTTTGATTTTCAATTGCAAAACTTGATATTTATGTTTCAAACTGTATATTCGTTCACATGATTTTATACTTTTATTGTTTAATATTGTTCTATTATTTTATTTAGTTTTAGTTATGTTTTATTATCATCGATAGTGAAAATCTTAGTTTAAGAACATATAAAATGTATTAACTATAATTTATTTACATTTGACCCGCCACCCACTCACTAAAACTACGCAATTTTGTATATTTGTTGTGCACTTGCGATTAACAATTTTAGCAACCGTATTATTGGATCGCGTGCTTTTTGTATGTCTATCTATACCCAAACTCACCAACATATACCCCTACATATTACAAAGACAATATGTATTTCTATATTCATTTGATAATTTTAATTTATGTGCATCGAGAGTTTATCGTTTGCCAGTAATTACAATTAGTGGTAACAAAATAGATTTAACCTTTAAATCATAGATCAACTTAAATAAAATATCTCTTTCTCTATCTTACCAATATTAATGATTACTATCATGTATGTGTTTTCTATTTTTAACTAAATTTTAGTTTATGATATGCACGATATGAATGATCGAAAATAATAATGATAATAATAATCTACAATATATATATATATATAATATATATATATATATATATATATATATATATATATATATATTATCTATATTATATTATAAAAGGAGAGTAATACATATTAACTACATTAGTCTTTTGGTATATTTGTATACGTTCTTCCTAAAATACTCTTATATAAATAACTACCACCATTATCTTTATTTTCTTCAAGTTTTCTAAAATAATTTATTTCATCTAATTAATAATATACCATATTAGTTAAATATTTAAAATTTTAAAAATATACAATAATAACATATTTATATTGTAATTATACAATATAAAAATTTTAAAAAAAATTACATAAAATTATACTTACATGCAAAAATGCTAGTATCTTGTTAAAGTTGAGATGCTTAGGATAACCAATTTTGATATCTTGATATAGATTTTTAAAATACCAAACATGCCCCCATAACATTACAACAACACTCTATTTTTTATTTAAGAATAAATATCACAAAAATCTGTTTGACATAATTTGTCACTCACTTATAGCTATCATATTCCATCCATTTTTTAAAAAATTTAAAACACTAAAATATTTTTATCTTTATGTAGATATTTGAATTTTTATATGATTATATCACTCATATCATTATTATAGAAAGACATCATTAAAAATAATACGAGCACCCTTGGCACAAAAAAATACTTACATATATGCGTTCGTCGCGTGCCAATAAGTAATGATAATAATAATGCTTGCGGATATTAAAGTAATCATTTTTTTGGTGTGATTTGTTACACCAAAAAAAATTCAATTTGTCACAACATCATATTTGATATATAACTTTCATTATGTATAGTTACTAGTACTTTCAAAGTCTCAAATCAATTTTTTTCACCTTTTTCTCTCAAAAATTTCCTGCTCATATGATAAATTACTAATTTATTTTCCCTGTAATATTAAATATAAAACTCATAACTAGATCAAATATTTGAAAATCTGTATTTTGTAAAAAAAACATAACTAAACTTATTGTTTGAAAAATAAAATATATTATACATAAGTAACATACGATATCTAAAATTATATTATGCACACAATGAATGATGTGGTAATGCTAGTGATCACAAGAGAACATTTTACTTATAATTTACAAAACTGTTGCGTTCACAGAACCATACAATACTTAGTTTTGATGCTACCAAAACTTATTAATTATGTTACTAAGAACTGGTCGTCACTTTTTTAAACAAAAATAATGCCAATAGTGACCGATTAATCTGTAAATGCACGGTTGTCATACTTTAGTACACTTATAAAAAGTAAGAATGTCGTACCCACATGAACTAATAATAAGTACCAAACTTAATCATTTTAATTATATTTAGCCTACGATAGTTGGTTGGCGATCATGCAATAATAAAAGTATATAAAGGAAATCAAAACTCTCAATTAACAAGCACGCTTAAACGAAGAATTCAATAGAAATTATCAAGATATTGGTTCACAAATACAATCCCCTACAATTATCTCATTAGCATCGATTAAATTTTCCATATGATCCTAAGATAACGAGTTCTCCTAAATTATCTAATATACTCCTCTCTAGTTATATTAAACCTAATATCAAATTGCAGTAAGTTGCCATGCACTTATATAACAATTCGATATTGCATATACTTTGTGAAATCTTTTAGCTTTCGATTACTAGATATCTATGGATCACACACATATTTGATCTCATCTCTCGATCTCAATCTAAAATCAGTGGAATAGGTTATTAGGTTATATTATAACACCATCTCTCGATCTCAATTATAACACCCAAATCAATTCTATGATAATCAATCCAAGAAAGCATTACAATTATAAACTATGCACAAAGATCATATGGTTTTAATCAAACTAACAATTAAATCATAGATTCAGACATGGGATCCCCAAGTCTTGATAAAAGACATCCAACCTATAATCATCTTCATATAAAGATGATTATAGATTTCTTCTAAGCAAAACAACATCAAACTATAAATTAAACAAGCAAAAGGTTCAGAAATACTAATAGAATAGAGGAATCGACTCCGAGCGTTGTTCACTTCTGTCTCCTCGTTGAATCTTGCTTGGCGGCTTGGAATATGATGGAGAGGTGAAGTCTAGATTGAATTATGGACTCCAAACTTCTTGTGACCGGCCATCTTGATGAGTTTATATTGAAGGCAAAATTAGGTAGATTCCTTGTGGATTTCAAACTCTAAAAGATAATTTTTTTTCTGATTTCTCGTGTACCGATCAATCAGTAAGATGTACCGACCGATCGGTAAATCCTTGAATTAAATCCTTTTTGCTACGGCATGGCTACCGATCGATCGATAGATCATGAATTCCAAACTCAACGTATCGGTGCATGTGTACCGATTGATCGGTAATTCTTTTTTCTCCAAAAGTCGAGTTTCCACCTTTTCTTCAATCGATTTGCCCGTTTGTGTCCTTTTTCATCATTTTAAGTATAAAGTCTTCACTTCCATGAACTTGGCCATTGATTCCTGAAATGAACAAAAACAACACAAAAACGCATAATATCGTCTAGGAAACAGTAGTAAAAAATCCTAGAAATATAAGTGAAAATCACACTTTTCAACTCCCCAAAGCTTATCATTTGATCGTCCTCGAGCAAGAATGAGATTCAACATGTAAAGTTCACCCTTAATACTTTAAAAGAATTAATTTAGCAACTCAAATGTAAAGCTTTGAAATCTCACTAATACACCAACAAAAGTCAATCCAAAAATTAACAAGAAGTGTTTTCTCATAAGCCAAGCGATACATCGCAAGAGGTCTTTTAAGCTTATAATGTTAAGCATTTTGTGTCGGTTTCAAATAAAAGATAAGAATAAGCAAAGAAGAGAGTATAATAATTAAATTTCATTTTAGCAAATCTTCAACTTTTTTTTCTTTCTTTCTTTAAAATTTGATGACCATGAGCTTTATTAGATTTCACTGAATTTGTGGTCAATATAGGACATCCGCATGGTTCATCATCACATAACTATGCTATTATTTCATTATGCGTTTCTTTTTTATTTTTCAATAGACATTTATTTTTTTTCTTGTAATAGCTCAAAACATAGTATGTGAATGACTTAATAACTCAAAACATAGTACGTGCGTAAAATTCATTATACTCCATTAAGGTATAAGATTCATTAATCATGTAATTAGTATATTTATCATCGTCATTAATGCATACAATCATATCCATTAAGGGATTCTCATAACATGCTTATTAAGTATAGCATGACTTCCATATCAATTTTTGACATATATCCTCTTAACATCGAATTCCCGATACAACTCAACTAGTATACGTATACACTTCGTAATGCACCAACGTGTTCTCAATATATTATGCAATTCCCTTAATTAAATTGCATCTAACATAAATGAAAAAGAAAAATCTCACGACTTTTATACAAACCATATACACATATTCATTATTGCCACGGACGAGCATTGAACGAATAAATGTGTATCTATTTGTATAAACATATTATTATATACCAATATGGTACCTCGCTCCCAGCATCCTCTTTTGGTAGTAGAAACTCATCTCCCAATTCAATGCCGTACCTGTTTCAACAGAAACAACCCCCAACTGGGGTGAGCATACCAACAACATAATCCAAATATCATCATATATACAATTGATAATTTACAGAATATGATGCTGTAATTTAAATAAATACCCCTGAGTATACCATAACCACATGAGACATTCCGTGTTGTTCATGTTTTCATAATATCCAAAATCATCAATTCCCAAAATATCTAAATCATCACATCTTTAATTCACTATCCTCATACTCATGATCACCAGTTCTAATATTGATCATAACTCAACAACGATAATGATTTACTGAAATCAAACACAGTCCAATTATCGATTTAATCGTCATAATTCATCACATTATATCTCAAGCTCAACAGCGGCAGCACTATCGCACGCTCAAAAGCGGCGATGCCATAAGCCATCGCACGCTCAATAGCGGCATCACAATAACTCATCATGTACCATGATATCGTATCTCAATTCAATTAATATTCATTCCATACAACAATAATTACAATTCTATGTTGAATTGTCAATTTACTAATTTGCCACATAATTTGAATCATAATTCATAATTAACAAGACGAGCCCCACATGGACCGCAGGGAATGCAAGAGCGAGACCTTACGAGCTAAGGAGCTATGAGGGCGCATACCTGCTCGTACATCATTACATACCTTAAAGTCGACGATCTGATTTAGACGTCCACGACAACCGGAGGCTCGTACAATATCTATATTGAATATCAATTCAATATTAATATAACTCCCAACAATTCTCATCATTAATCTTACAGATTCGACATGCTTCCCACTAAATTCAATCACATTTACCGTACTCTGTATACTACTCAAACCATCTCAGTTTATCCATTATTAACTTGAGTTATCAACTAACTCAAACATGAACTACATGTCATACTAAGGTTCAACACTTGTAACATTATTCCATCGTTACCAAAGCTTCCCAAAAAGTCATAATCATCGATAAAATCAATTATACAAGATCGGATCTCAAAATCCCCAACAAAATATGAAATTTCGAGCCAAAGATCGATCTCCATCGATATAGCGATTGATCTCTTGGCAACAGTACTAAATTTGCCATAAACTTTCAGCGATCCATCGCTCAAATCCTAGCGATCGATCGCTGAGCATTTTTTTATCGGGCGATCGATCGCTGAGCATTTTTTTATCGGGCGATCGATCGCTACATAACCAAGGATCGATCGCTGGTACTGTTCATCGCCACAAAAAGTACTTTCTTTGGACGATCGATCTGTAGATACTGTTTCAGCCAAAACTCGAGATTTTCATGCACAAATCATAACCAACACAAATGACAACCCAAATCCTTCCATAACCCAACCAAGACACACTAAAACACCATAAATCGTCATTTTAAACAACATAAGACAAACCCCAAATCTTAACCAAAATTCATATCACAAAATCTCGTTTCCAATTCAAAACACCATAAAAGTCAAGACTAAGGTATGGATTAACTTACCTAAGATTACTTGATCATCAATATCAAGAATCCAAACAAAACCAAGCTTTGAATCTTCACCAAAAAAGGAAGAAGATTGAAAAGGGGAAGAATGGGTTTTCGTAGGGATTTACTGTGTGTTTTTTGGTGAAAAGTGTGAAGACAAGTTGGTTATATTATTTTGATTTTGTAATTTAGTCCCCCAACTTTAATTCACCTCTAATCTCACCCCAAATGCTTTAATGATCATAAATCATTCCTTAATTCAACTCATCAATGTCTAGGGCATTTTAAATAAGTAATCTTAAACATTTTTCAACAAAAATCAACTTCACAATTTATATAACAAGTTATTGATTAAGTCATGCAATTTAGTCATACTCGATTTATCTCAAAACCGAGCCCAACAGCAAAATAACACATGTTATTCATTATTCTTTAGTCATCACGTTAAACTCATTTAATTCAGTTCCAGGCATCACATATGGTACGGATAAGAATTCTTTTTAGGCTCACAAAAGGATAGGTATAATGAGTTTATTAACAAAAGTCGACGGGGTTAATTTCCATTCTTTTTCAATTAATCTCAAAAGTGGACTCTAGGGAATTATATAGACAAGGTAAGCTTGAAAGACCCGCCTAAATCATATACAAGTCAAGTTCATAATTATAAAATTTCGCCTCAATGTGCCATCAAATAAGTTTTAGAGTACTCTAAGATGCTCAAAACAAACCATAGTACACAAATTTTCCACTATCCAATATGTATTCCACAAAATCATGACTCAATTTGCTCAATATATTCTTTAATTTTGAAGTACTAACTCAACCAAGGATATTCACAAATAAGTCAAAAAATTTCAAGATCTAGTTTTGATGGAGATTAGTTTCATCATGTAATACAATTGCATTTCTAATCCAATTATTTCTTAAGGTTGAACTCATTTTTCATAAAAAAAATTTGTAGGTGCTCCAATGACAACTTCAAGTGATAGTTGCAAAAGATAGCCAGCAAAGACATACCAAGAGACAGTCAAAACAACAACAGCAGATAGAAAATACCAAACACACCCCCCCCCCCCCACCCCCACCCAAACTAAACATGTGCATTGCCCTCAATGTACATAAATAATAAAAATAAAGGCAAAGAACATACCTCGTCAATTATCATCAGTAACTGATGTCCTCCTTCTCATGCTCCGGTGGAGGTACTGGTGGGTTGGACTGGTATGGTGGAAAGTAGGCTTTGGTGGAAACTGGATGGTCTGGATTCCTTGGGCCATTACATTGTTCCACGCAACTTGATAATACATGAAATCCTCCTGTCAAAGACTCATTGCTTGTAGCTGGTGGTGAAGTGAGTCTAGAGTGACAGAGGAAGACCCAGACGCAGCAGTAAAATGATGTAGTCCGCTGAGATGTAGTACGACTGCCTGAAGGTCTGGCACGAACCCTCCTCCTTGGTACAATGGTGGTGGAATCTTGAATCACAATAGCAGACATGAGAGGCAAAATCTCATCATCAGCCTCCTTCACTGTGGCATAATTCAGTAATAGTGGCAAAACATGGCAGACCTGAGATGGGGGAGCCAAGGATGGCATTCTGGATGGACAGCTCCACATGCCGTCCTAGGTTAACAGCTTTGCCAGCTAAGATGCAATAAACAAGGATGGCTTGATTGGTAGTGACCTCAGACGTGTGGGTAGCTGGGATAAGGTGTGATACAACAATGGAGAACCACGCCTTAGAGTCCTCTGTCAACTCGGATTTGAGGACATGTAGTGGTTCACTGTCATTGTTCATCTTCCATTTAGTAACCTCTATGCAGATGGTATTCAGAATCTCCGCATAGTCTATGTGATCCTTTGCATAAATGAGTATGCATCCTCTCTTATGTTCAGCAGGTCTTAAAGGGCATTGATTGTATGACGGTTGTAGTTCACGTCCGCCCCCCGGACAAATGTATCAGTAGTATGTTGAGATACCTTCAGATTTGCAAATAATTCACTTACAATGAGTACCACTGCAACCCCGGTGATCTCAAAAATGCCAGCGATTGCGTCTCTTAGCCTCCCTAAAGACAGCGTTGTTTGGGAGTTAAACTCCAGACCTCTCTCTCTGATAATGTTCTTTCGCAACATGGCTCTGTGGAAGTCTAACGCAGCCTCATTTTAAATTTGCGTTGGTCCAATTCCTGATGGGTCGCAAAAGTGGATGTTCCACGCCTTGGCCTTGTCTTTGGTGCCATGTCAATTACAATCTATCCAAAAATATGCCCACAATCCAAGCAACAATATCCACAATCCACACTATGCACCAACATTATCGTCCCACCAACAACAATTAATAATCCAAATATCAAACAATTCTCCCCCAAACTTATCAATATCAAACAATCTCAACTCCACCAACACCTCAAAAATTCAATCTTTTTCAACATCCACAAATTTTATTATCAAAACTGAAATCCAAAGAGTGTATAGCCAATGTACCTTATTAGTGGTTTGGAGTCCTTGGCTTGCACCTCTTCAAACTTGTGGGTTGGTGTTGATTTCCACCTCTAAATCTACAAATCTTTAATAATTTGACAATTAGAATGCAATTTGTACTATATAGTAGTGACATTGAGGATTGGTGTGAATATTGGAGTGTAATTTCAAGAAATGTGGCAAAAGGGGCGATTTTGGGGAAGGGTTTGTGTTGCAAGTGTGTGTGATTGTGTGTGTGAGTTCATGTTTTTAAAAACTGAATCTGCATGCTACCGATCGATCTGTAGGACTTACCGATCGATCGGTGAAGGGTCGTGGCTTAAAATTTAAATTCACTGAAATACCGACTGGTACAAATGTTCCGATCGATCGGTCGAAGGCCGTAACTTAAACATGGAAATTCACATAAATATCGATCGATCGGGACACACCCTTTTTTATGGTTTTAAATTCCACACACATACTTATAAATGATCAAAATTTGAGTAAATCCCAACCTACTCAAAAAATCAAAATTAACTATGGAAATAAAACAAACCGAATATAAAGAGGAAATAATAGTTCTTGGTTTATAGTCTCAAGCTAGACTTCTTACCCAATCGTTTTAATGGCCCGGAGTATGTGGATTAGTGTCATCCACGTTATAATACCTCAGCCACTCATTATTGACCACATAAGTGCCTAGAATTGGGGCACTTACCTTAATCGCTCCATGAGGATATAGCGTAGTAACAGTGAATGGTCCAACCCATGAAGCCTTTCACTTTCTTTGAAAGTTACGAGGTGGTGGGGCTTTATCTAATTGGATTGTCCATCCCTTCATGAAGGTCCTTACTTGTTTATCTTTTCGCTTCTTCGCTTTCTTTGGCTTCACCTTGTCATGGCTCTTGCCTTCTTCAGTCGTTCGCTCGGTCTTTACTTCAGTCTCATCAATTCCTTGCACCACATCAACAGACAAAGTGTCAATCACATCAAAATGCTCGTTGTATGTGTGTGTTGAAGATGTAATCATATTAAATGTAAATTGATCCTCTCCTACATGGAGGATCAACTTTCCTTCTTCAACATCAATGTTGGTTCTTCCAGTGGCTAGGAACGGTCGTCCTAGAATCAACGGCATGCTCACATCATCCTCCATGTCTAGCACTAGGAAATCCACCGGGAAGGTGAATTGATCTATCTTGACAGGCACGTCCTTGATGATTCCAATTGGGTAGGTGATAGACTTGTCCGCCATTTGTAACACCGCTCGTGTAGGCTTCAACTCTCCTATTCCAAGTCACCTAAAACAAACAAAGGCATTGTGATGCCCGGGGATTAATGGTGTTAATCCAGGTGTGGTAATGATCCTTTAAGGATTTTAATAGTGGCAATTATGAGTTAATTGCGGTATTGGGACTCCCGGGGATTTTAAATCCGATATTTGGAGTCATTGGATCCAATGGATGAGATTGTATTCTCGTCGTGGTGTTAACCTTGGAATTTGGTCTTTGGTGGGATTTGGGGTCCGGAGTACTTTGTACTGGGGCTGGTAATGGAAATAGAGTTTGGGAGGTAATTCTTGAAAACAGATGATTTTTAATGAATCATGATGTATTTGTGGAGGTATTGGTATTTTTGAGTTTTGGTACTATACATACCAAGTGGACTCGGTATTCCGTCATTTGGCACAGAACACTTCTCCCTCTCCTCTCTCTCTACGCCTCACATCTTCCCCTTTCCCCTCTCTTTTCCTCTTGGAGGAAAAATGGTTGGTAGCTTGGCTCGGGAGCCGGATTTCTCGGAGATAATAAGGTATTGATCTTCCCCTCGTTCTTATCTTCGATTTGATAGTAGTATGGTGGGTTTTGGATGTGTGTTTTGTTTGGTTTGGAAATTGGGGGTTTTTTAGAAAAATTGAGTCTTTAGTGTTTTTATTGGTTACAAATGGTGCAATGGATATGTTGAGGAAGTTTGGGGTGTTGGTTTTGAGTTTGGGTGTGAAAAATACCATGGAAGCTCGAATTTTTCGGAAACCCGCATGTCACGATCGATTGGGGCTTGGCGCCGATCGATCGCGACATGTTGCTGATTTGAGAAGGTGATGAGCAGTAGCGGCGATCGATCACGGGGTCCTTGGCGATCGATCGCGAATTCGGGCGATCGATCGCGACGTATTTATTTTCGGGCAGTAGAGTATGGCGATCGATCGCGGCCCTGTTCCCTTTGTTTTTTTCAAAATTTTGGAAAATGTCGGGATTTTGGAATCGAGGTTTAAGTGGCCCATTTTCGGGGCAATGTCTACATTCCAATGGGAATGCCATACCTTTAAAATGGATTGATTGGAGCCAAAGTTTAATAAATTGAGATTCTCGGTTGAGTCTTTGGCTATCTATTAAACTTTTAAAATGGTATCTATTAATCGTCATGGATGGACGATAGGTTTGGAAATTGTGAACGTGCTTGGGCACGTGATTGCATGCCTATATTTAATTGAGAGTTATTTGTATGTTAGCACATAACTCATCGGACGTGGAACTCAGGCAAGGTTGGACTCAAACTATGAGATTATAAGGTACGTATAACGTACGAGCATAGTCTGTTACAATATTACAACTGTGGAATGCATGGTGTATGGTATTTGAATAAATGAGCATTGAAATGAATGGTATGTGGCATTTACAATAAATGAGTATTGAAATGCATGGTATGTGGCATCTACAATAAATGGTTATTGAAATGCATGATATATGGTAACTATGTTAAATGAACGTACATTGGGAATCATATGGTGCCGCTTTGGAGCGAGCAATGATTGAGATGTTGTCGCCGTTGAGCGACCATCGGTTATAACGCCGCTATTGTTGAGCGTGCGTGGGGATAAAAGCCGTTATTGTGGAGCGAGCTACGAAATGAAAATACGGAATCATTGGCAATATACATGTGATATCTGTGGTACTCTATTTGATGATTTAGTCATATTTGATTGTGGAACTGGTATAGTAGGAATGGTTTTAGTTGATCAATGAGATGATCAACTGGCTTTTGGGAATTTAATGGTTTGGTTATTTTGATAACAGGGACAATACAGGGGATCCCAGATGAGGATGATACCATCCAGGGAGTATCATTTAATTTCATGGCATTTACATTCTGTAAATTATGAACTGCAATATTATGATTATTGGATTGGTGGTATTGGTATGCTCACCCTGTGTGGGGGCTGTCTCTGTTGGGTAGGTGATACAGGTGTAGCAGCAGCTTTGGAGTTGAGCTCGGGCTGTTGATTAGAGGTACTTCCAGAGTTGAGATCGAGTTGTGCTTGGGATGTGCTTCCAGGATTGAAGTACCAGTAACGGTATCTAGTAGAGTATTTTATACATTAGATATACGCTTATTCATTGGGTGCTCATATGTGAGTACGTTTTTAAGTGTATATGGAATGTATAAAAGGGCTATGGCTTTTCTCTCTTTATTTAAAGTTTGCATGCAATTAAATATGGAATTGCTAAATGAACTGAGAGCATGTTAGTGTATTATAAGGGTGCATACTATGTAAGTGATCTTGGTTGGGGAATTTGAATGTTATGTGGATCAGATGCAAGAAATTTTCTGGATAGTATATGGTGTTACACTTGCACATGGCTTTTTCCCCATGATAGTATGATTATATGCACAAATGGTATGGATTAATACACTAATAACGGGTTAAGGGCACGGGGGTCCTTACATTAGTGGTATCAAAGCCAGGTTTGCTCCTTGGCGCTGTTGAGGGCCTATGAACATGTTGATGAGAATGAGAAGCACATACTTATGCATGATGGTAGTTAGTGTTGTGTGGCACAACTATATTGCTTATGTGCGTTTATGATATGTGTTCATAATTGGAATATGTTGTTGCTAACCATGGTGGTTGCAGGGTCATATGAGACATGGATTATGCATTACGGTTGCATATATATGGGAGTGATGATTTTAATGCTTTGCCGCTAAATGTTGAAGCGATGGTAAAATTCTGCATGTCACATTTGAAGCGAGGTGCATTAAAATACACTCATGGCAATGTTTATTGGGATACGGATTATGCATTACGGTTGCATGCATGGCATAACGATGTGAATACTTGCCGCTGTCATATTATAGCGATGAAGAATATTTGCCGCAAATATGTCGAAGCGAATAATAATTCCACTGTCATATTACTATTGCGAGGGATATTATGCCGCTAATATGTCGAAGAGCCGCTAATATGTCGAAGCGAAGAATAATTCCGCTGTCATATTACTATTGGGAGGGATATTATGCCGCTAATATGTTGAAGAGAGGGGTATTTCCGCTGTCACTTTAAAAAGAAGAGTAGTGGCGCCGCTGTCATACCACCGCGGTGAAGAATATTTACCGCTTAAGCGAGGGATATTATACCGCTAATATGGCGTAGCGATGAGCTTTCCGCTGTCATATGATAGCGATGGATGATATTTGCCGCTTAAGCGAGGGATATTATGCCGCTGGTATGCCGAAGCGAAGTAGCGAAGAGGGAGCCGCTTCTTAGCGAGGGATATCATGACGCTAGTTTATTGGCGATGGTTCATGCCGTCGGGTATCTATATAGCAATGGTTCATTCCGCTAGTTTATTGGCGATGGTTCATGCCGCCGGGTATCTATATAGCGATGGTTCATTCCGCTATTCTATTGGCGATGGTTTATGCCGCCGGGTATTATATAGCGACGGGTCATTCCGCTATTCTATTGGCGATGGTTCATGCCGCCGGGTATTACAGCGATGGGGTCATTCCGCTACATCTATGGCGATGGTTCATACCTCCGGATATCTATAGCGATGTTTTATGCTGCTGACTCTATGGCGAGGGATCATGCCGCTGATTCTATAGCAATGGGTTATACCGCTATGTGCGTAGCACTGGATTATGCCGCCTACGAGCGATGGGTGCTGCTTGTGTACCGCTTGTAGACGATGGATACAGGTATACAGCTATCTTGATAGCGATGAGGTATGATATATTACTGTTTTGTTAGCATTATTGTGAATACCATGTGTTGTTATATACCGTCATGTGTTTGACGATGAGATTATGGATGTCGTGTATCGACAAATACCGTCAAGAGTTGACGATGTTCTTTGGATGTCATATGTTGGCATATACCGTCACAGGATGACGAATGACATAGCGGACGTTCTATGTAGACGTGTAGCGTCATTTTATGGTTTGAGTGCTTTTGTTGGGCACAAGATGATGTCTACGTCACTGGTTGACGTGACTGTTACAGCGAGCAGGTTTGCTCGATGGATTATTAGATGCATTGTACCAGTGAGTGTACCGCATCACGCTTTAGAGGTAAATATTTGTCGAGTAGTGATACCGTTGAGTATACTCGCTGGAATGGCTAAGGCCAAGTGATTGGTGGTAAGAGTAGTCATTGAGGAAACTACTCACTTGTCGTTGTGATGTGTGGTAGACATGGTCACCCCCACCCTGAGGGTGTGGAATAAGTCCTAATGGATTAGGATTGCACTGTGGTTGAGCAAGGACACCGGGATGTCCATTATTCTTTGGTATTTTAGAGAAATATTGGGTGATGACCCACTACTCTAATGGTTTGTACGTATGACATACCGGGATGGAAAGTATGTTACGTTGATAGGTTGGTATAAACCTATGGGAGCAGCGAATCGCTAGCCAGGTATTGTTGCAGTACTTTAGTGTGCTTGTGTAGCCATTATACTGCTCGTTGAATCCGAGTTTGGTGAATCGTACGGTTATACGATGAGGGTTTATGGTAGACTCTTGTAGTCTCTTTGTGGCATGATGATTGAGGCAGGGGGTACCTCACGGGGACATTTATACGTCAAATGTTTCGAGGGACTTGTACCGGGACAACTCGATTTTGTTGGGATTACCAACGTGAGTGTCGACAAGTCGTTATTAGCTCTGGTTGAGCATCTTTGCATGTGGAATGCAACGTGAGTCACAATTGGAATTGTGGGTTATAGCTAGTGGGGTAACACTACTATATTGATTTTATCTCCTTGAGAGATTTGGATTGTACTATCATGGAGACAATTGGTATCGATCGTGGGTTGATTGTAAATCAGCCATGGCGAGTATTACTGGTGTTGGACCGAGTAATGGATCTCTTACCTTTCGGTGAGACGTTCAAGGAGACGTCTCCGGAGAAATGCTCGATTGTGGAGTACTATAGCATTAGTACAGAGCATTATTAGAATGAGTATACGTGGTATATACGGGTTTTGTTTGGGGTAATAGTGGCGTTGGTGCACTATCCTAACCAGTTCTGTATTTCTGGGTTCCGGAATATATTTTGGTATAAATATATCCAGGTTTTCCGAACAGTGGTTCGAGGTTGGAGGGTCATGGATTCATGACACTTTCCTTGTGAGGAAGGCGGTATTGATATACCTACCAGTTGAATATTTTGGGAGATTCGTTGACTTGGTTTGTGTAGTGTTGATGTTAAAATCACCTTCTTCTTTTTTGGTTTGTCAACCATCATTCTCCATGGAGTGAGAATAATTGAGGATTGACAGTTGGATTTGGGATTTTGGGTATGATTGGAGATACCCGAGTCTATTGCATCGAGTATGCATGTGGTGTTGGTGCTTGGGCGTGTATGCCGGTGTGGATATACTACTGCCAGCATTTTCTTGGTACTCGTCGATCATCGGATTTATATGCTTTGGTGAATGAATCTCCGGTGAGATATTGTGGCACCTTGAGATTGGTAATCTCGATGGCACGATGTATTCTGAGGAATAATCGTGAGGTCCGGTTGACTTCCCCTGAGGAGGGATTGTCGTGTTTTGGGACCATGGTAATTCATTTCTGGGTAATTTGATAACATCCTTATTTTAGGATCATTGAATCCTAGGATAAACGAGAGATGACCAGGATTCGGATTTGTTAGGTGTCGTGGTTGACGCGTGTGGCGGGAATGCAATTGATTGTTCTTGCATGTCCTTTCGGGAATTTGAGACCTTGTAGAGTCTCGTTAGTGTGTTTGGGACCAAGATGTGATTTCTTGGAACACCCGGATGTATACATCTTCAGAGATGTGTTTTGTGTTGATCGGTAGCGGTGAGTTGCCCGAACCGTGTTGCAAAGTGGTGCAACTGCTCCTTTGATGGAGGTGAAATTGGAGATTGGGAACCAGATGTAGGTGAAGTACACTGTAGTGTACTTGTGATCACTTTAGTAACGATGTGTGTTTAACATCGTTGGTTAAATCGTAGAGATATCTTTTGGGCAATATCTATTTTAGGGAATCGTGAATGATTCGTTTGTTTTCGGGCAGTAGAGTATGGCGATCGATCACGGCTTGGCGCCGATCGATCGCGGCCCTGTTCCCTTTGTTTTTTTCGAAATTTTGGAAAGTGTCGGGATTTTGGAATCGAGGTTTAAGTGGCCCATTTTCGGGGCAATGTCTACATTCCAATGGGAATGCCATACCTTTAAAAGGGATCGATTGGAGCCAAAGTTTAATAAAATGAGATTCTCGGTTGAGTCTTTGGCTATCTATTAAACTTTTAAAATGGTATATTTTGGGTATTATGCATGCTTAGCCGGGGGCTTTTATTTTGGTAATCGTCATGGATGGACGATAGGTTTGGAAATTGTGAACGTACTTGGGCACGAGATTGCATGCCTATGTTTAATTGAGAGTTATTTGTGCGTTAGCACATAACTCATCGGACGTGGAACTCAGGCAAGGTTGGACTCAAACTACGAGATTATAAGGTACGTATAACATACGACATAGCCTGTTACAATATTGCAACTGTGGATATATGGTGTATGGTATTTGAATAAATGAGCATTGAAATGCATGGTATGTGGCATTTACAATAAATGAGTATTGAAATGCATGGTATGTGGCATCTACAATAAATGGTTATTGAAATGCATGATATATGGTAACACTATGTTAAATGAACGTACATTGGGAATCATATGGTGCCGCTTTTGAGCGAGCAATGATTGAGATGTTGTCGCCGTTGAGCGACCATCGGTTATAACGCCGCTATTGTTGAGCGTGCGTGGGGATAAATGCCGCTATTGTGGAGCGAGCTATGATATGAAAATACTGAATCATTGGCAATATACATGTGATATCTGTGGTACTCTATTTGATGATTTAATCATATTTGATTGTGGAACTGGTATAGTAGGAATGGTTTTAGTTGATCAATGAGATGATCAACTGGCTTTTGGGAATTTAATGGTTTGGTTATTTTGATAACAGGGACAATATAGGGGATCCCAGATGAGGATGATATCATCCATGGAGTATCATTTAAATTCATGGCATTTACATTCTGTAAATTATGAACTGCAATATTATGATTATTGGATTGGTGGTATTGGTATGCTCACCCAGTGTGGGGGCTGTCTCTGTTGGGGCAGGTGATACAGGTGTAGCAGCAGCTTTGGAGTTGAGCTCGGGATGTTGATTAGAGGTACTTCCAGGATCGAGGTACCAGAGCTGGTTGAATAAGTACATAGATCCAGAGTTGAGATCGAGTTGTGCTTGGGAGGTGCTTCCAGGATTGAAGTACCAGTAACGATATCTAGTAGAGTATTTTATACATTAGATACACGCGTATTCATTGGGTGCTCATATGTGAGTACGTTTTTACGTGTATATGGAATGTATAAAAGGGCTATGTCTTTTCTCTCTTCATTTATAGTTTGCATGCAATTAAATATGGAATTGCTAAATGAACTGAGAGCATGTTAGTGTATTATAAGGGTGCATACTATGTAAGTGATCTTGGTTGGGGAATTTGAATGTTATGTGGATCAGATGCAAGAAATTTTCTGGATAGTATATGGTGTTACACTTGAACATGGCTTTTTCCCCATGATTGTATGATTATATGCACAAACGGTATGGATTAATACACTAATAACGGGTTAAGGGCACGGGGGTCCTTACAGGCATCAAGTTAACATTAGCACCCAAATCACATTATGAAGAAGAAATAGGCCCAATAGTGCAAGAAATAGAGAAACTCCGTGGTTCTTTTAACTTGGTGGCCAATTTCTTTTGCACAATAGCACTACATTCCTTGGTCAAACAGACAGCCTCATGCTCTCCCAATTTTCTCTTCTTAGATAAAATCTCCTTTAAGAATTTAACATAATTTGGCATTTCTCGTAAAGCATCAATAAATGGTGTATCTGTATGCAAATTATTAAGCATATCTAGAAATTTGGCAAAGTTTGAATCAACTTTTGACCTATTATCTGCTGCGGGAAACGGGAGACGACTGCGTACCTTTTCTTGTGGTGTGATATGTGTAGAGGTATTAGTAGACTTACCCTTGTTGCGTGTTTGCTCCTTCTCCTCTTGCTTAACTTCAATATTTTCAGTCTCCTTTTTGTCACCAAGTTCCTTTCCACTCCTAGGGGATACTTCATTGGCTTGCTCCCTTGGATTCTTCTCTGTATCACTTGGTAGAGTTCCTTGTGCTCTCCCAGCCAAGATGGTTGCCAATTACTCCACTTGCATCTCCAAGTTCTTGATGCAGCGTCTTGATTGTTCATCTTTGTCTCAGTCGATGATATGAACTTGGTTAGTAGCTCCTCCATGTTCGACTTAAGTGGATAGCCTGGTGATGGTTGTGGGTTCAAACACGTTCTTTTGGTTGGACGAAGATAAGTACGGGTGATTCCTCCACAGCTGATTGTAGTTGTTGGAGTAGGAATTATTTTGCGGTGGTCGATTACCTACAAAATTAGCACTCTCGTTATTTTGGACAAAAGGGTTACCTGCTTGGCATTCAACGCTCGGGTGTCCTCCTTGACATAGCTTGCATGTGACACTTGAACTTGCGTAGTTGTCATGCTATCCAACTTCTTGTTTAATGCGTTCAACTGGGCGGCAGTTTTTGTCACTTCATCCAATTGATGCACTCCAATTGGCCTCTTTGGCACGTTCCTCTCGGACTGTCATTTATAGCTATTTGAAGCCATCTCCTCCAACAGTGTATATGTCTCCTCAGGTGTCTTCCTCAAGAGAGTCCTTCCTCCTGCTGCTTCTACCATAACACAGTTACCAGAAAATATATCATTACAGAACGTTTGTACTTGAAGCCAGATGAGAAGGACATGATGTGGGAATCTCCTCAATAAATCTTTGAAGCGCTCCCAAGCTTCGTACAATGTCTCTGGGGCGTGCTGTGCATAAGTGGTTATGTCATTACATAGCCAAAGAGTTTGATGGTGGGAAATATTTTGACATGAATAATTGCACCATCACATCCCATGTAGTGATAGAACCTGAAGGCAAAGAGTGCAACCATGATTTAATTTATCCTTTAAAGAAAAGGGAAAGAGTCGTAACATGGTGGCGTCGTCAGCGACGCCATTATGTTTGAACGTGTCGTATATCTCCAAAAAGTTGGATATATGGTCGTTGGGATCATCAGTAACCGATTCCCCGAACTGGACTGAGTGCTGGATCATCTGTATGACTGCAGGCTTGTTCTCGAAGTTGTTAGCCCGGATGCTCGACAGTGATCCTTGAAAAGACGGTTGAGCGTAGTCCATAAGTGATCTTGCAATTGGTGCTTCAGGAACCTCCTCGTTTGTTTCGTTGTCAGCCATGAGTGATCTAGCTTGCCTTAGCCTTGTACGACAAGTACATTCGATTTCACGGTCGAAAGGCTCAAGTGTAGGTCGTTCACTCCCTAGCTTACACAAGGATAGTTCATGCACGGTAGATCAAACAACAGTAGTGAAGAGTAGTAAGAAATAAACAAAATAAAAAGAAAGTGAATGACTAAATTACAATCAACTAATCTTGTATGATATTACTAAGACTAATCCCCGACAACGGTGCCAAAAACTTGATCGACGCTTTTTTAAGCAAAAAGAATACCAGTAGTGATCAATTAATCTGTAAGTGTACGGTTGTCAAGTTTTTATATAGTTATAAAAAGTAAGGATGTCGTACCCACAAGGACTAGTAGTAAATACCAAACTTAATCAGTTTAATTATATTTAGCCTACAATAGTTGGTTGGTGATCATGCAATAATAAAAGTAAATAAAAGAAATCAAAACTCTCAATCAACAAGCACGCTTAAACAAAAAATTTATTAGAGATGAATTATCAAGACATTGGTTCATCTATTCAATTCCCTACAATTATCTCATTAGCATCTATTAATTTTCCATATGATTCTAAGGTGACTAGTTCTCTTATATATCTATAGCTATCACACACGTATTTGATCTCATCTCTCGATCTTAATCTAAAATCAGTGGCATAATTTATAAGGTCATATTATAACATCATCTCTCGATCTCAATTATAACATCCAATTCAATTCTATAGTGATCAATCCAAGAAAGCATTAAAATTATAAATATGCACAAAGATCATATGGTTTTAATCACAAACTAACAATTAATCATAGATTCAAACAAAGGATTACCAAGTCTTGATAAAAAAAACATAGACTATAATCATTTTCATAGAAAGATGATTATAGATTTCTTCTAAGCAAAACAACATCAAACTATAAAATAAACAAGCAAAGGTTCAGAAATACTAATAGAAGCGAGGAATTGACTCCGGGCGTTGTTCGTTTTCCATCTCCTCGTTGAATCTTGCTTGGCTGCTTGGAATATGATGGAGAGGTGAAGTTTAGGTTGAATTATGGACTCCAAACTTATTGTGCCCGGCCTCTTGATGTATTTATAGTGAAGGCAAAATAAGGTAGATTTCTTGTGGACTTCAAGCTCTAAAAGGTATTTTTTTCTGATATCTCATCTACCGATCAGTCAGTAAATCTTGAATTAAATCCTTCTTGCTACGGCATGGCTACCGATCGATCGATAAGTTCTATCGATTGATCGGTAGATTCCAAACTCGACGTATGTCTTCTGGCAATCGATCGGTGCATGTTTACCGATCAATTGGTGACTCTTTTTCTCCAAAAGTCGAGTTTCACAGTTTCTTCAGTCGGTTCGCCCGTTTGAGTCCTTTTTTTAAATCATTTTAAGCATAAATTCTCCACTTTCATGAACTTGGCCAATGATTCCTGAAATGAACAAAAACAACACAAAATCGCATAATATCGTCCATGCATCAATATAAACAGTATTAAAAATCCTAGAAAATAAGTGTAAGAGTAACATTTACCAAGACCTTATCGAGTGTGCATCAAAATTGTTGGTCACCTAAGTGTATCAACGAAGTTGGAGGGAGTTTAGTCCAGTAAAGTCATTCTAGCAAAGTGATCATAAGCACTGATCAAACATTCCAGACAGTTAACTTAAGTACAACTGAGTGATTAGGATAACTAATCTCCCGGACCACCTGAGGATTATGAGAAATAATCTGCAAGGCCAGTGAGAATTAGCATAAATCATCTACTTGGCTAGCTTAACAGAACTAATATACGCCAGGTTAGCAGAGTGGTTAACAGAGTTAAACAAAGATCTTACTAGTCGACTGATCAATGGAGTTTAAACCAACTAAATAGAATAAATTGGCGGAGTATTCAACTCAACTGATATATGCGAAGACAACTGAGTAGTCCATAGAGCATAAGAAGCAGGACAGTGATCGTCGTACCTGCTGCCAGCCAACAAAGTCAATATGACTATTAGAAAGTTAGAGAATTTACAAAAGGATCAGAGATCATACAAAACTTTCCCAACGACAGTAATGTATCTAACAGACATATTCATGTCAATGCTATATTCACACTCGAAGATTTTAGATAGAAGAACATAGTGAAAACGAAATCATAATTCTCACAACTCATAATGAATGCATTTCAGAGAGATCGATTCATGAGCTTTACCCCATAAACACCGTCATTGAAAGATATATCAAATCACTTTATAGGATCAAATATGTGACAATCCAATACTCTACATATTGTACCTGATCATGATTTTATTTAACAAATAAATATTATCGAACCAAAGACTAACTAGTAAGTACCAAATAAAATCATTTAGACTATACTTAACCGACAATAATTAAATGATCGTAGAATAATTAAATACGAAAATCTAAACCAAGAAATCAACTTCCAAGTAGACAAGCAAATAGCTTTGAACTTCAGTAGAGAAAATTTATCAAGACTTCGATTCACCAATGTAATTCATCTTTTATTAGTATTGATTTATCTCCCATATATCTCTAAGGTGACGAAATTTCTTATTTTAGTCAATATACTCTATCGAGCAATATCAAATTGCAGTAAAGCATTGTCGTGCATTTATTTAACAACTCAATATTACATCATGTTCTATGAAATGTGAAATTTATGGCTATCACATATGTATTTGTTCTCATTTTTCGATCTCAATCTGAGATTCACGGCATAATTTACTATATTGTATCATTAAATCATCTGTCAATCTCAACTATGACAATTAAACTCATTCAACGGTTAGCTAGTACTTCAGAAAACTAAGAACATAAATTATACGTAAAGAATATACGGAATCATGAAAAACTAATAATTAAATCATAAGTTTAAACATAGGATCCACACGTCTTGATAAAACAAACTTAGCCTAGAATCATATTAAAAGAAAGATGTACTAATTTTTCAACCAAATAAAACATCAAAAACTAGAAACCGAATAAGCAAAGTTCAGAACATTAATAAATGTGTCGGTGTCAACTCTGTGCGTCGTTGTCTTCCGTCTCTTCTAACATTCCTTGCTTGAGGGCTTAATATGATGGGGAGGCTGATATCTAGGTTAAAAATATGAGCCAGGATTCCATCTGGACATTCCTTTTATAGTGGAGGGGGGGGGGGGGGGGGGGGGGGGGTAGGACTCAAACGCTTCATAAGGTATTTTTTTTTCAAAATCCGTCGTCGACCAATCAATTTGTGAGTGAACTACCGATCGATCGGTAGTTTCCAAAAATTCTTCTTGCGTATGTTCCTTAACGATCGGTCTGTAGACATTCTGCCGATCGATTGATAAGCCTTCAAAATTGCTATTCAAGTCGTCACGCATAGATCGATCGGTGACTTTCCCTCAGATCGATTGGTGGCTCAAATTTCATCCAACCTCGAGATTCTTATCCATTCTTCAACCAGTTAGCTGGACTGAGTCATTTTTCATCATTTTTAGCTCATTTACATCCATGCATCGCACTTTGATATTTATTCCTGGAATATACAAAAACAACATCAAAAAAATAATATCGTCTAGGAATCAACATAAAATTCATATAAAATCTTAGAAATAAGTACGAAAATCGTACTTATCAAATCCTCCAAAGTTATCACTTGACCGTCCTCGAAAAAGAGTGAGAATCAAATTGTAGAGTTCATTCTCAATACTTCAAAAATTAATTCGAAACTCAAATCTATAGCTTAGAAACCTCACTTACACACAATTTACTTTTAAATTAATCAATATTGCTTAGCATAAATTGTAATATTTGTGACTATAAAATTCAATCTATCAATTGTATAATGTTAATAAATTTTACTTAACGTAAATATCCCGTAATGGAAACAATTTGGTAGAAATATTTAAATATTTATGTGTAAACTACTAAAATTAGACGCTAAAAAATATAAGATTAAAATCGAAATTATGGATCTAAATATATTATTTTCTGTTTCTAATTTTATCACTTTATCAACCATTATTATGACTAATCATTTCATATTATCGCTTACGACATTATCTTCGACTTTCTTGAACAAAAATGACACCGAAATCAAAAATTATTTATTTTTGTTTTAAAGAAATGTGAAAAATTATAATTGTAGATGCACATGCACCTCTTAGCCATATTTGATTGGAAAAATAAATAAATAAATATATATATATATATATGCAATTTTTTTAAATTAAACTATATATATATGCATTTAGTACTTCGAGTCTTTCCATATATAGTTGGTTTATTATCTATGTCTAGATTGGTCAGTTACTTAAGCAGAGTGATCAAACCGAAAATTTCATTTTTACCTTTTGGGAATTGGCGTAAGCTTAAAAACTCCTTAATTAATATTTTAAATTATGAAAATTATTGCATGGACCTTATGCAGGCTTGTGTCAATGCACCAGCATACATAAATTCTTGTCAATCATGATTTGATAAAACATGTTTACAATAGTTTAAATCATGGAAATTCTTGCAAGCACTTAGTGTAGGCCCCGATCCATGCACCAACACACATTAATTCTTGTCGAATATTTTTGTATGTGTAGATACATGGATCGGGGTCTAGTCCATACAAAAAATTACCTTTAAATTAAAAACTCCTGTATAAAAAATGCCAAATATATTGTAAACCCTTTTTAGAGAGGGAAACAAACAATTAGAGAAGTTTTAGTTTTGAGAGCACATACAATGTGGGGCTTTTCGAGCCCCTCAACCCAGCTCCCAATACATAATGGGGCTGACGTTTTTTGCACCAAAAGAACGACCCGAAATCGAGTATGTCCAAAGTGGGATTAACTCTTATCCATCTCAACAAGACCGAAAAGATCTTTTTAAATCCATTTTAGAAAGCATACATTTCCAGCTATCAATGAAATATCGTTTAAAAATGAATTTACTTTTTTATATATATAAAAAAATAGTTATTAATCAAGATGCATGTGGGAACCCCACCCAAAACCCATCCCCTGAGATCTCATGCATGTTATATACACATAATACATGCAACCTTTTGCCCACACCGTCTCCCATAAATATGCTTCTTGCTTCCTATCACGGATAATGCCAATAACTCTCTTCCATCTATCCAGTATTCCAATTCTTATAATTCATAATGTATCACATATAATACAATAAATATTTATACTTTTTTATAATAAAAAAAAGTCCGGAGTCGATATACATTTACTTGAATGTTAAATAAAATTATTAAAAAACATGTGGGATATTCGGAATGATCCGATATCGATATCATAATATAGGGCGACGAATTCTTGTTATCTCACAACTATACAATATTTGATTTGATTTAAAGAATTTTACTATAAAAATAATATCCTAAAATAAGTGTTTGATGTTATCCTTAAGATCAGTGTTGTCCCGAGACAATATCAAACGGACATGTGTATGATAAATTTTTTTACAAAAAATGGATACATCTTATTTGATGCTACCCCAAGTCCACTGCCCTTAACGGGATCCACTAAAATAGATGGATAGAAATAGAGGTGCAATTAGACCATCTTCCCATCATTATCATATGATATAGTTAAAGTGATGCATTGCATACAGCTTTACGTCACCGCTGAAAAATATTTAATGGTGACGGTGGCCGTTACTTACATACACATTGCTAATAAAAATTGAGACAATACCATTTTTTTTTCAAATAATCTTATTTAAATTAGAAAAAAATGCATAAGCAAGCGTGATTCTAATACCTAAATTATTTAATAATTATATTCCTAAAAATAAATGTGTGTCAGCACAATAATGGAAAAAACATCTTAATTTTTACATGTATAGATTAGTAAATAATAATAATGTTAAATTTGAAATTAAAACGATTGTTATATTTTTTTGACAATTAATTACACTAATTATTTAGGATAATATTTTTTTTTTCCAAAATGTATGTTATTGAATAATATATTTTAAAAAATTTCCGAATTATTATGAGAAAATGATTATTATTTTTATTTTAAACACGAGAATTTATTATTTTCGAACAAATATTGACCAAAATCATAAATTAATGTGCTTTGACAACAACAATAATTGCTCCAACCATGTCATGCAATTTCAATTACACCAAAAAAGCATTACTATTTGTTACCGTTGGTTCATTACAAACGGTCAAACTATCTCGGACCAATCAACTTCACCTCTAACTGGTAACATACCCCATCCAATCACTCTTCGCCACCTGTCAGATATCTATTGGTCCTTCTTCAAGAATCCTATGACCCCCCGCTTGTACTATATAATAAAGCAGTTATCGTGATCATTCTTTACTTATGCCCCTCAGCAACTGAAACTAAATGGCGCTAAATCCTCGCCACTTCCCGGCAAATTTCCGATCAATATCCGCCGCAGCCATCCTTCTCCTCATCTTCTGCCATTCCGCCGCAGGTGGCCACGACTACCGCGACGCCCTCCGCAAAAGCATTCTTTTCTTCGAAGGCCAGCGCTCTGGTAAACTCCCCCCAAACCAACGCGTCAGGTGGCGTAGAGACTCTGCCCTGCATGACGGGGCCTCAGCCGGAGTAAAATTAGACATTTTTTAATCTTTTTTTCTCATGTCATATCTACTAATCTACAGCACATCGATTGAGATTATGTAATTTTTCGTTGTATTTAGGTGGATTTGACTGGAGGATACTACGACGCCGGAGACAACGTCAAATTCGGCTTCCCCATGGCATTCACCGCCACATTACTGTCCTGGAGCATTATAGACTTCGGCAGGAACATGCGCGTCGCTGGAGAACTGAACAATGCGGTAGCTGCGGTGAAATGGGCCACCGATTACTTGCTGAAGGCCACAGCACACGACGGCGTCATTTACGTGCAAGTGGGGGACCCGTTGTCGGACCACAGCTGTTGGGAAAGGCCTGAAGATATGGATACTTTGAGAACTGCGTATAAAGTTGACGCCACTCACCCAGGGTCCGATGTCGCCGGAGAAACAGCCGCCGCGCTCGCCGCCGCCTCCATTGTCTTCCGTTCACGAAATCCCGCGTACTCCACCCTTCTGTTGAATCGTGCAATTAAAGTAAGTGAACATTGTCTTTTGCTTTTCCCTATGTTGACAAAAGTAAATATACAAAAACAGATCACGAGACTATATTTTCTATTTATTAATTTCCTTAAAATCAGGTTTTATTTAGTATTTATAAGGGCTTTTTCTAAAAGTATTATTAAAAATAATTAATTTTGTTCCAAGAAAATTATTTTTAACGAAAATAATCAAATATAAATATTTTTAACAAATATAAATATATAATCCATGGGATTTATTTTTTTAACAAAACTGGTTCCAAAAATACATTCTATTGTAACGAAAAAATGGTATCTGAGATTATATTTGTTTAGTCGTAAAAGTTTGAGAATTATATTTGACCTTTTTTTTATAATTTAACATTTACCATTATATTATTTAGTTACGTGTTAATTAATCATTAATTTATATAAATGATTCGAATGCGACACACTATGTGATTATTTATGGACTATTTGGGTTGGTAACCTAGGAAAATTGTTTCTATTTTTGGAAATAATGATACTGATATTATTTAATCACCATCCCACACTTTGTGTAATTCATATGTTCACGTGTTTTTTTTAATAAATAATTCACAGGTACCACTTAATTAGATAAACAAAGTTGAATATTAACCAAAAAAATCGGAAAATTTGAAATAATTCGGGAAAAATTAAAAACAATTCGGTCGCTATGATTTCAAAAAAGGGTTATGATATTCACCAATTAGTACCCTTGGGTTAGCATCAACCATGAGCTGAGAATATTAGGATAGCAACTACATGAACCATAAAAGAATAATCAAAACGGGTCGTGCAATTTGAGAAAAATTCAAAAAACAATTCCACAATGGTCGCAATGATTTTGTTCTGCATAGGCCGGAAAATCGCAGATCAAAAAAATGGGTATATGATATTAACCTATTAATGCCCTTAAGGGCAGCATCAAATCAACGATTCTCTCATGTTCTTGAAAGGTAATGCCTACATGATCATGTTTTGTGCTGTGTAGGTGTTCGAGTTTGCGGACAGGAACCGAGGCGCTTACACTTCCACCCTACGGTATGCGGTCTGCCCTTTCTACTGCGATGTCAATGGTTACCAGGTACATCCAATCAAATCATTCAGAAAAATCAGATTAATTTAGTATATATTTCAAATTTAAGGGAACTATATTGTATTGGTTTTCCCCATCAAGTGCTGTATTTTGATAACATAGTGTATACATATTTGTGGGTATGTGTATAGGATGAATTGCTATGGGGTGCAGCGTGGCTACACAAAGCATCGAGGAGGAGAGAATATAGACAGTACATAATTCGAAACGAGGTCGTATTGAGAGCTGGGGACACCATTAATGAGTTCGGTTGGGATAACAAACACGCTGGCATCAATGTTCTCCTTTCTAAGGTTACAATGTTGTCTCACTCCACTTATACTACAAATTCATAATAATCCCCACTTTTCGGATGAATTTTTGCTAGCATAAAGTCAATATCGTGATACCAGATCCAAGAGTCCAAATTTTATTGGGATATGTGATGTTCACATTAAAAGTGGACCTCACATATCGAAATCAAATTTGGACAATTGGACATATTATGAGGGTATATATAACATCTCGTTTATGTTTGATGAGACAGATTTAAATTAAATCGGAAGATTTGATTTGGGAAAAAGATTTCAAATAATATATATCTTACATGTATCTAAAACTCATGTCCCTTAGAATATTTAGGTTGACAAAAAAGTAGGTTTAAAATTCATGCAAATTAAATTTATCCAAATAAGAAAAGTAGAATTGAAATCATGGATGTAAGCACGTCAAAGATTTCGATTAAATTAATATTTTTTAACAGGCAAAATGGAAAGTTTAAAAAAAAAAGAATAAGTATATAATAGGCGTACGGCTCTGATTAATTTTAACTGGTGCTGCTGCATGCATGTGAAAAAGATCAATGGCTCTGATCTGCACAGTTACTTTTTTTTTTTTTTAGCACTGCACAATTTTTATTTCAAATAAAAAAATATTTATTTTTTCTCAAAAAACTTTAAATAATCTGCTGCAGGAAGTGCTAATGGGAAAAGCAAATGATTTAAAATCATTCCAAATAAATGCAGATACTTTTATCTGTTCCTTATTGCCAGGAATTAATTCTCATGCTCAGGTTCAATATTCTCCGGGTATGTATATATAATAATAATAATATTAATTATTCACTATCTCTATTCAGCATTTGTCCAAATTATAATAATTTAAAATTGTTGGCAAAGGGGGGTTGATATTCAAGGCTGGAGGAAGTAACATGCAGCATGTAACATCCCTATCCTTTCTACTTCTGGCTTATTCCAACTATATAAGCCACGCCAATCACGTTGTCCCATGTGGCACGACGTCGTCCTCCCCCGCACTTCTCAAAGGATTAGCCAGACGCCAGGTACAATAACTACCTTCGATCCCGCATATATATATATATATGTGTGTTGTGTCTATATATACATTTAAGACATTTTATTTAGTTGACGTGTTATTGTCAAAGGCACGCAACGGCTAGTAACAATGTAAAGATCACAGCATACACTAGTTTGTCTATATGCATATGTTTCACTTGTGATTGGCCAACGGTAACTGAGCCTACAATATTCTTAGATATGGCAATGAATAAGTTAGGGAACTTTACCAGATTCTCTATTTGCATATGTTTCACTTGTGATTGGCCAACGGCAACAGAGCATACAATATTCTTAGATATGGCAATAACTTGGGAACTTTACCAGATTTAGGTATTTTATGAAAATACTAGTGATGCATATGTATGACTCTCTGTCATGTATGACTTCAAATGTCATTTGATGGGTATAATAAAAACGTGCTCATTGGTTGTCACATTCCAACTTTGGGAGTTGACTTGTGTTCGAATCTTGTAAATAACATTTCAAAAAAAATCCCACTTCGCCATGATAAAAAAAAAAAAAGATACAAGTGTAAATATTATAGTCTTAAGTCATAAACTTGCTTCAGTTAGTTCGATTGTTTAGTTAGTTCGTATATCATCTCGATTTATTAAACTTGCTCATACTTTTTTGTTGCGCCTACCATGTCAGGTGGACTACATTCTGGGGGATAACCCATTGAGAATGTCTTACATGGTGGGCTATGGTCCACGGTATCCGGAGAGAATCCACCATCGAGGGAGCTCGTTGCCATCGTTGCAAGCCCACCCTGCCCACATTGGATGCAAGGAAGGGTCTCGATACTATATGAGTCCAGCTCCGAACCCAAATTTATTAATTGGTGCAGTTGTAGGTGGGCCTAATAGCTCCGACTATTTCCCGGACTCCAGACCTTTCTTTCAGGAGTCCGAGCCCACGACATATATCAATGCACCCTTAGTGGGTCTGCTTGCTTACTTTTCAGCCCATCCTTGAAATTTCAGACCGATGAAGAAAGCAGAGTGGTGGGCAAACGTCACCCTCTCCAAGTACTATCATATGCAATCAAATATTTTTAAATCTATATTTTGATATGAAGACATTATCTGAAAATTTCGGCTTACTCGTACGATTAGATATTCATCCTCTGCTTTTTGTACCTCATAGGGCAAATTAAGAAAGGTTCTAACTCTATATTCGTGTGTCTGCATATACATATATACTATTGTTGACAACGGATTGGCTTGAGATTCAAGCAAAATTTTAGTTTCACCCAGGTGAATCTGATTAGTGCACTTATACTTATTCACAATGCTTCCTATTCCTATACACGTAGGTATTCATGACAATTCAGATATGATATTTCCACCCCAGTATAACATACAACAAAACACTTGCCTTGATATGATTCTCCCTAGATTCGAACCTCGTCTAGTACCACTTAAAACAAAAGATCATTCTACTTTTTCACAAGGGCAAATTCCTACCTTTGTTCCAAGAGCACGGCACGTGGAATCAGGTGGTATTCGGGGAAAGTTTTGGATGAGTTGCAGCATAGATGGAACAATTCACATCAGCTTTTAAGTGTGAAAGAAGATGTTGCACATCTGGACGTAAATTTTCGGCTGCTCTTCCAATGAGAGCAAGGATTTCTGGTCGTGGTTTGCTGTTTGCTTGTACAGGACCTCCTTGCCCTTCATAATGAACAATATGATGCCTGAAGAAATATTAACCATTTACAAGAATAAGCTCACTGCAGATAAATATACTATGGTAACAAGTTTTTAACCACCATTATAGTTAGAAAATTATCGGCATACAAGAAGTCAATAATGTCTGCAATTTCTGGGGCTTCAATAGCAGCTGATTGCTGGGAGTTCCTCCCAAAGACATCAACCATGATGCTTAAAAGCAACGAGAGTGTCTGGAAGATGATAAGAAATAATTAACATGGGAAAAATATAATCCAGAAATTAATTTTAACAAAAATGAGTGAACATATTTCTCGATACCTTACTGAAGAGGTTGTGAGCACTGGCCAATCGAGGAAGCAATGGACTCATAATTCTGAAGGCGACTCTCAGAGCAGCAATTGATGTAACTGGTCGCAGATGCTTAATGATAAGATGTGTTCCCTCTAGCCATTCCAGGGGGAGGTTACTGAAGAAAGAATGCAACAATGCCACAACGTTGCCTACACATAAACTGTTTGTAAAAATGATCTGCATTCTAGTATCAAAAACAAAACGTAAAAATGGAAAGAAAACAATGAAGTTTACTATTGCCAGATGTATAGCAATCACAGCAAACCGAACCAGATTTAATGTACTGGATGCAACAACCATTAGAAATGTCCATTTAGATTTTCCCCCCAAATTTGATACTCCACATAAAGACTACAGATTGAATGTTTGCACAAAAAGTCTAGCTTCAACTACCTTCAAGTAAGCAATCAAAACCATACTATTGAACTCTGGCTAAAGTATTACCATCTTATTTTCTAGTTGAGATAAATTAAGGATGTGCTTTCCTCAAAGAAAAATAATAAAAAGCTTCAGGATGATTTTTTTTATGCAACTGTCAAAATAGTAGGCAGAGTCGAGTAATAAGAAGCATCGAAAACGACAATGGCCAGTAGCTGATAAAGTTGTGCAAACATTCAAATAAATTAGAGGAAAGTAAATGATTTCTACAGAAAAAAACAGAGGAACTGTAGGAGCATACCAATGGCCGTAGAAGTATTGTCCTGGGCAGCCCATGTTGGATCTAACAAAGCATAGCTGACAGCGGATTCTAGTTCGCCAACAGACCTTTTCACGTCAGTGAGCCACCAGCTCTCTTTTATAACACGTGCCGCCTCTATATAGAGTTGAATATGAAACTCTGCAGGAAGCTGTGCTAAAAGAAGACCACATGCTTGGATCAACAAGCACGATAGTTGCTGGCATGTATAACCACTTCTCCAGACAAAGCTGGAGGAATTTATTCCTGAAACCAAAGAAGTCCTGGTTGCACCCAAGGAATCGCTGCTTCCGCCAGAGGGGGATGTTGGCAAAACTGAACTTTGCCCAACTCCACTGGATACAGCATGCAGTCCATTGCTACATTGGATCAGAGTCGGTTGTATGTGAACAACAATTTGCACAAGTGACGTGACAATTTGGGATGCATTTACAGGAAGAGAAAGGATTTCTATGACAGCCGTCTCGAGGATCAGCTGGGTATGCGTGCCAGGATCTTGGATTTTATAAAATGGTTTCTGGCCCTCGGGGATAACTGTTGGGACTGGCTGTGACGTTGCTTGGGGCTTATTATGTGGAGCTCGCACTGAACTGTTTGAGACATCTCCCATTGGTCCATTTTTGGAGAAGTTATTCAAAGGAGGAATAACATTATTCACCAAACCTAATAAAAGGGTGGCAAAGTAGTCCAGTGGTGGACAAATAGTTGCATTAGACGAGTTAATATGCTGAGGAAAGGACTCGGAAAAGGGAATCTGTAAAAAATAAGAAGAAAATTCAAGTGAATAAAAGGAAAGGTTCCAGAGAAAATTTATAAGAAGAGTCGCAGTTACCTTTTTCACATCTAAAACATTTAATATCCGAAGGACCAGTTTCCCAGAAAGATGACCATAGAAATAGGCAAGTATATCCCGCACGAATGTAAAATTTAATGGATAGTAATGAAGGAATGTTGAATAAACTTGCAGCACTCTGTCAGCAGCATCAATAGCGTCATTTTCAATAAATCTGTAGATGACTAGAGGGATCACTGGGAGCATACGTGCGGCGATATCATCAAAAAATGTTGGATACCTGGAGCAAACTTATATGTTAAGACCAAAGTGAATTAATTAAAAAATATGAAAATACAATTGGCTAAAGAAAACTAAGAATACATGAGAAATGAAACAAGAAGTCAGAACAAACTTTTCACATGAGAAATAACAAAAACGGAACATTAATCTGTTAAACCTCAAAAGACGGACTTGAACAGGGGCAATTTGGTTTCATTTTACTTTTAATTTTTAAATTTAGCATTTCAAATTAGTTAATCACATTAGAAATCATCCTTTTTTTCACAATCTTTTTATACCAATTATTGCAATTGTCACGCCCCAGGCACAGGCCCGCGCAAGCGCGACTGCACAATGGACTCTTGTAGCAACTACTTCGTATCCGTCCTCTCTCTATGAAAATGGTTAACACAAGTTGCTATAATAGTCCATTGTAAGCCTTTATAAACCACTTTACATTTTCATCCACAACCAATGTGGGACAAGGGTATTACAATCACCCCTTCTTTAAAACGCGACGTCCTCCTTTGGCATATGTCCTTGAAGTCCTCAAACACGGCCTTGACTTCCATGGGCAACTCCTCCGAGCCCTCAGTCTTTGGCCCTTCGTCTATCTTAGGAACTATGGCATAGGTCTCCTCACTACGCCTAAGTCCCTTTGCAAATTGAATAGCCGACAACATCCTCGGCCCCTTGGCCTCCCTCTTGGCCGGTATAGTGCATGGAGTGTTTGCATCAAGGATATATAAAGAGTCCGAAAATGGTAGAATGCAAGCCCGTACCTCGTCGAGCCACTCCAGCCCAAGTACCATGTCGTAATCATCCATAGGCACCACTGTGTAGGAGACATATCCCTGCCATTCTCCTATCGGTCTTCACTCCCTTGGCCGCTCCGGCAATTGGTTTGGCCTTTGCATTCACTAACTTGATTGATCCTCCGGTCGGAGTGATGGCAAGCCCCAGCTTCTTCGTCGCCTCCTCCCGGATGAAGTTGTGTGGCTCCCGTATCCACCAATGCCTTGACTCCCCGCCCCCTAACCAACGCATCCACAAACATAGACCCACCCTTGGGTCCTTTGGCGCGCTCCACCTTTGCCTTGACGGCATTGAGGAGCCGTAGAGATCCAATCTGTGTGCCCTCCTCATGTGGCTCATCATCTTCGTCTGCAAGAGCTGCTGGCTTGTTTACTTTTGGGCAATTGGCCATGAAGTGATCGGTCTTGTGACAAAGAAAGCAAGTCCGATCCCGGTCATTGGACCTATTGGTTGATGGCCTTGGTGCATTGCCCATGTTGTAGGTTTGGCCTGTGTTCGACTGGTTGCCTCCCACACCTTTGCCGTTGTCATCCCTCATGCCTTTGTTGTTGCCATCGTTGGAAGGCTGTAACTCGATAAGGCTCTCGGCATAAGCAATTGCCGTAGCCAGATCCTGCACTTGACGGCATTGGAGCTCTTGTTTTGCCCACGGCTTGAGTCCATCAAGGAAAGCGAAGAATGCCTCACGATCCGTCAACTCCGGGATCTCCAATATGATCTCTTGGAACTCCTTGATGTACTCTTTTATAGTTTTGTTGTGTGTGAGCCGTCGTAGACGTCCCCGAGCCTCATACTCCACATTCTTGGGGTAGAATTGCCGTTTGAGCTCGGCCTTGAAGTCTTCCCATGTATCCATGCGACGTGCTTCGCTCAATGTCGGCGTGTCGCCTCCTCCACCGTAGTGTGGCTGTGTCTGTCAGGAATAGGGGCACTATGCGAATCTTGGCCTCGTTGTCCCTTACATTCGAGGCTGCAAAGTATTGCTCCAAGTTCCATAGAAAGTTGTCAAGTTCCTTAGCATTGCGAGTCCCATTGTATGGTCTTGGCCTTGGAACATCGATCCTGGTTGGTGCCATGGCTACATGCTCCCCCGCATTGGCCATGGCCCTCTTGCATACCACCATGTCGGCCTTGAGAGTTTTGAACTCTTCTTCCAAGGCCTCAATCATGCCCCTAAATTCATCGAATTGGTTCTTCATATCAAAACTGAAAGAGTTAATTTGTTGGAGTACCTGGCCTTGAAACTCTTCCCCTGAGGTGTTCACTTCAAGTTCCCGTACCTTCTCGGCCACATCCTCGAAGGCTTGGGAGTGATCCGCCATGTATTGCTCCAGTCGGATCATACGGTTCTCCATGCCACCCATAAAGTCGACCGAGGGTTCCCTTGACTGGCCTCGGCCCTTCCTCGGTGCCTTCTCTAGCTTCTCGTGTTGTTGAACCACCCCTTGAGTGCGGAAGCTTTAAGAGCCGATCTAGGCTCTGATACCACTTGTCACGGGATGAGAGCTTTCACCCAAACTTTCTCGAACCCGTGCGGCACTTGACTAGTAACCCCGCGTTGCTAGCAAGTCAGCCTTCCTCCCGAGTTGGTTGCTAAAGTGCTAGAAAGAGAAAGCACAAAGAGATTTTGAGAGAATGCTTTGTATTGCTTGAATACTTGAAAACTTGATGGTTACAAACTCCTACCCCCTATATATACAAGTCCACCTCATCAATGGATGGTTGTGATCGATTTGATCTAATGGCTAGAAATGATCATTCTAGGATATTCCACACATCAACAAGCTTCTACATGCTTCTACTATGTACATTTCTATAAGGTTTTAGAATGACCTACATATAAAAGAATGTACAAGAGATGTCTAGAATCTTCCAGGGTGCTCCAAAGTGTTCTTTACGCTTCCAGGAGTTTCCGGACGTCCCTTAGCCTCTCGATATATGCCGGAATCTTCTAGAAAGTTGCAGGTCGTGACACAAGGCACCAAAGAAAAAGAAATTGAAATAAACCTTACAAAATGAACAAGGTTTGAAAAAATCATGCAAGAAGAGAAGTTTATATTATGCAGATCACCATACTCTCTTGTTTGATACTATCTTTAGCCTTTCTTTCATAAGGCAATACCTAGGCCAAGCTACAAGCTAATAAAGACTTACTTGATTTGTGTTTGCAAGTGGTTAAGATAGTGGAGAAGAGTGTGAAATGAGCTTATACTTGTGTTGGTGTACAACTTGAGCTATTGTGGTTTTACATTGATTGGATCTATAATTTATAATTTGTGCATGACACTTGTTTATATGACCACACGCACGTTCGCTGCTTTATTGGGTATGAAATGCCTAGGGATTGAACTGGTTCCACTGTTATCTTTTCACCGCATTTCATTATTATGCATGTTTAAAATTGTTGAGGCATTAAAGTAGGGACAAGTTAGTTTGTTATGAAGCTATGAGCCACCAAAAAGATTTTAGTTTTTTTCTGATTTACTCGAGGTCGAGTAAAGACTAACTATGTGAGTATTTGATGTGGCTAGAAATAGACACATTTTATGCGCTTAACTGTCAATAATTAGGTATGTTTTGATTGATAATTGATTAATGTTACTTAATCATAATTTTGGTCATATGTATGAAAATGTGAAGAAATCGAGCTAAAACGTTTGAAGAAGGAAGAAAGTTGAAAAAAAAAAAGAGAAAACTGGAATCCAAGACACATGTCGCTCTTTTCTCCTCAATTTTCCTCCTCTTCCAGCCATATTTTGGAAATGTTTTCAAGAGAAAAGTTGTAGAACTTTCATTTATCTACGTGTGGACAACTAATTCGCTTAATTCGGAATCGTTTGATCCCACTAATTTACGAACCAACTAAGATTAATAAATTTTCCCTTGTGAGCTTGTTAAATTCTTAGGAAAAACACTTGACTAGATTAAACATAGACGCTTGGATTATGTTGTTTAGCTTCATCGATCACCTATGTTGCACCGATACTCCAAAAAATTTTGCGGTCAAGTATCGGATACTTCTGGGATACGGTCAAAATACGTCGTTGACCATATCCGACACGGGTAGGATACGGGAACTTTTGAAATTTTTTAAAAAAATAGGGTTGAAATTATAATTAAAATTAAATTATTTAACTAAATCCCTATTTCCTAACCACTTTAATGTGTTTATGTCGATTATATGCTTGAAATTTTTAGATGTCCTGGATTAATATTTTACCATTTGTCGTGAAGTTGGTGAGTTTGCAACTTTATTCTGATTTCTAATGTGTTTAATGTTGATTATATGCTTGAAACTTGATTTATTACAAATATTATTAATTATATATTTATATATATATAAATAAATTAATAAAATTTGCCGTATCCGGACGTATCGTATCCTACAAATTTTGAAAATCCCGTGCAGTCGTACCCGTATCTGCGTATCCATGTATCCGCGTATCCGTATCCGTATCCGTGCAACATAGTCGATCACACTAGTTCTTATGATATCATCTATTTAAATCTTAGTCGCTTGTATTTTGATTGATTGAATTGATAAGGGTTAAACAAGTTAACTCTAAACATAAGGTGGGATATGACTTTAATTATTGGATCAAATGTCCAACGATGAATATTCATATGAAAGTTGAATCGTATGTGAAGATCGATGATCGATATAGTAAACCCCAATTGTAAAGTCGACTGAAAACCAAGAATCGCTTTTCTCATAATTTAATTCATCCTAGTTTAATTTTGCATATTAGTTTTCTTAGATTTTGCATCATAGTAGTAATTCAATTGAATCCAAAATCCCGCTATTTACTTTATTTGCATAAATTAACACAAGAATACATCATTCCTTGTGGGATCGATCCTTACTCACGCTATTATATTCATTATTGTTATTAACTTGGGAATGGTTAATTTGGCGTACGCGATATGCGCTACCAATTAGCCATGAAAATAACTATGCTATTTTCGGATTTCCATATTTTGAAACCCTCGTCATCTTTTGCCAGGCATGGAGACACGCCCGATAACAAATCATCCTTGCCCCTCCCATAAATAAACATCATCACGGATTTGGATCATTGGAGATAATTGAGCACATTCAATTTGTGATTTGTGATGGGGATGACTGTGTTATCGGAGATTCAAGTCATGGTAGGGTTTGAGGATGCAGGTGAAGAAGAAGATTCACCGGTGGAGGCCATTCCGTAGTAAGTCATGGATCACTCACTGACGTTTGATACCATGTCGTTTAACATGGAAGAAATATGGGATTGGAAATCTATTTTATTCATCATCTAAACTGAGATACAAGATACATATTTATAGGTTCAACCAACCAAATCTAATCTATCTAAAAGTCTAAAATATAGATAACTCTAATCAACAAACAAAATACTTATTAATCATAATCATTTAAATAATTGGATAATGCACATTCAACCGGAACCAAGCAACATTTAGGAGGAAATCTTCCACCAGTGTGGGTAAAATAAAAAGGTTCCACAAAGCAAACTATGTCAACATCATACTGAAATTACATGTCATTGTTACATCACATGTTAACTTGTCAAAATCTCTGTCAATATTAGAGGTTTTCAATTCATGCCACATACTCTCGTGTTTTCAAACTTTCAATAGTGAGGAAAATATGACCTCATGTTTTGGGCATATTATTTATGTTCATTCATCAACATACTAGACCAATTTGCTAACAATTGTCCAACAATCTCCAGTCAATTTTATCTAGACTAGAATTTTCCGTCCATGCTCAACTTAGAGTGTTGTATAACCATATACTGGGAAAAAAGACTCGAAGTACATCAACCAAAATTCTGCACGTGCATTAGATCAAGGGTAAGCTTCGCTTAGATTACCAAACAACATTCAAATATACAAACTATTTTAACAGTATTTTCAATAAGTACTATGGTTTCAATAACTTGCCTTTCCTTCCATGACAGATGATTTCCCAGGGCCTTCTGCAATTCAGTACGCTTGAAAGTTCCAGAAAAAAGCCAATGCTCGTGGGGGCCACGATTCATAAGATAAAGTTTCACTCTTTGTTGCAGCTCTTTACTGTCAAGAAGGTTAATCTTCAAGGAAGATAACCAAACAAAAAATATCAACTGAATTTAAAAAATGTGTCATCTCTGCAATTCATGCGATATAACTCAACTTGAAACATTGAATCACATGAATTCAATTAAATGTTCAACAATCGACCTCTGCAGAATATCTTTTTTTAAAAAAAATATTCTTAAAACATATTCTACTGCTCAGCAGCTAGTGGACTAGAGAATAAAAAAAATATTTATAATGACTAATAAAAGTTAAAAATAATATGAATTGAAAGAAGATTGAATATACTTCGAGAGGATCACACTACAAATGAACTAGATCTCCTTACGCATTTTCCTCAACCATAAGTAGCGGTCAATCTAGGGCCTTAGATAAAAGAAACTAAAAGTTTCTAACATAGCTAGTTGTACACATCAAAGCCAAATTTACCCAACTTGAAATCCTTGTTATGTTTTAGAGTATTGCATCATTAATATCAAAAGAATCGAATAAGATAATGAACACCTTGCTACAAAGAGACATACACGACCATCAACACATGCTTTCTCGCATTAAAATGAAATACCACCTGCCAAACATGGATGCAACTACATCCCATTCAAGTTAGACAATAGATAATACGAATGAATCCAATAACTCTACAGACTTCTGAAACAATTGCTGTTTTTAAAGACAACTATTTCAGTATTACACGACACAACAGAAAGGAAGTGTTTAGCTTTACATGATAATTCATAAGCCATTATGATGAATAAACTGATGGAAGAACATTGCAAAGTAATAACATGAAAAAGGCATGATAATAAAGCATACCACAATTCGCAATGCATGGGGGTCGTCATCGCGGTCGATTAGTGCTAATAGTAAAATGTCCAAAGGAAGGAGTTCATGGGTCCAGATGAAAAAGGAAAGATTTGTGCATGCTTTCAGCATAAGATCCTGAATCGAAAAAATGGGAAATTTGATCTCAGAATAATTGGTCTGCAAGTCAGCTACTTATATAACCGCCTCGAATGAACACAACCGAAGAACAGTAATATCACTTGAATATAGATAAGGAGAATAAATAGAATAGAGGAAAAATTACAGAGTATTTATATTAATGTTTTGGTAAGAAAAGTGAGGCGATTACAAGTAATAATCACTCCAGCAATGGAGAATGACCCCAAATTCTTTCCTCTCTTCCTAGCATAACTAGGTAGCCAACTAGCCATTCTAGACCTACCCGAATTTATTCGCTTTGTTACCCCACCCCACCCCCCACTCCCAAACTCCAAAAAAACCGCATGCAAATAACCTACTTTCTCCCCTTTATGGAACTTTTTTAGTATATGAGGTTTTGAAAAATTAGGGCCACCTCATCAGTGTGCTGGCCCAATTCTTTAAAGCCCCGCTATCTACAATATAAGAGAAAAAAAATGAAATGCAATATATGACAACTGAAGGAGAATACACCTGCAAGGAACGTCCACGCTGCAATTCCAAGCTAAAATGATGCAATAGAACATCCACCATTGTGTATATGTTAGCAGTCACTTCTTCAGGTGAAAACTCCCTCAAGACACGACCCTATACATCAAGGGGCACATGAGTCAACCAAATGAATGAGAGAGATGTAGAGACATTATATGGAACATGCAATGACATAATTACAAAACTCCTTTTCCTATAAAATTGATGAAAGCATATCTATCTTCGTAAATTAGGTTACTTACAAGATGCAAACTGTTAATGCTCTCGGGGTGGCCATACATCAGAATCCATGCACCAGCGCAAAGATATTGGCGGTGTTGAGGAAAACTGTGATTAATGTAAGTCATGACATAAGTTGGATCAGCAGATGTCGAAAGAAGCTGTGTGCATTGGTTAATCACAGTTGTTTCTGCCTGTCAATAGCCATCAACATTTTAAAACAAGGTATTTGTGTCCAAAACTGTATAAAATATTCAGGAGTAAATTGTTTATCATTTCTAGCAAGTGATTTAAAATTTGAAGGCAGAGTCACATTTGGGAAGTTCGTATGCGCTTGAGGAAATTGAATTATTTCATGGACATGTTACCGAGGAAACAAAAGTATTCACTATTACATGGATCTAGTACTTCATTCCGATTCAATTGGACATTTACTACAACACAAAGGGTTTTGGGGGCAAAGAAAGGGTGGGAAAGGATGAAGGACTATCTGGAGGAAGGGAATAATTTGGACAATTTGGTTAAGACAAACAAAATAATTTTCAGAGGGTCTCAGGACCTCGAAGACAATATGTTAGATTTTAATTAAATATAAATCTTGGTTTTGGATTAAAAATAGAAGCACTATCAACTTTCCATGCGTTTTCGGATTGGTCAAGGGGAACCTAGGGTTTTTATTAGCACTCTAGCTTAGGGTCTATCTTGTTTGGGATATTTTCTGTGATTTTTGGAGTACTTTTGGTACCCTATTTTTTAATATAATATTTATTTTTCTGATAAAAAAAACATGAATAAAGGAACACGAGTTCAAGATAAGTTGGAAAAGCAAAGGCTATTTTTACCAAGATCTATTTTCATTTCCGGGGAACATAAACATGCATAACAAATAATTTTCAAATTCATTTTCAAAAACAATTTCCACCTCATGTTCACATTTCCCAATAGAATATATTTCAATTTATTATGTATAGGGAAATTGTATGTATTACATTATATTTTAATTTACAACACTATTTTAAATTTTTTGAATATTATAATTAAAAACTAAACAAAAACAACAAATTCTAACATAATATGACATCTAAAATAAAAAAATGACTCCTTCAGAAAACATATCCAAGCATATATTACATAATTCAAATTATCAAACAAATTTACACAAATACCAGAAACATAACCAAAATATTCTGCATATTGATTAGAACTCTCATTCCAAAACAACGAGGTGTAACATAATAAATTACCTGTTGCCACTGCTGAATGGCCAAGCCCTTTTTATCTACCCGGCCAGCCAAGGCATCACGTAAAATAGAAGGAAAATAGCGAAGGGTCTTCTCCGACCATGCATGTTGACTGGTGGCCAGTATCTGTTCCAACATCGTTTGGAGGTATACCAGGTGCTCTACCTCTGGAATGCCACGAGTTTTGATGATGATAGCAAGGTTAATTATTGTTATCCGGTTTAAAGTTTCAGTGAACTCAGTTGGACCCTGGGACAAGAGCATCGGTAGAACAGGAGATCAGTGTCATTGTACCAGAACAAATTACAAAAGATATACCATCTAAAGATAGTTTTCCACCTTCCCTTCCCTCCTCACAAAGAAAAATTCCCTCATTGATGATATAAGATTCATGCATAAATTTTCAGCCAGTCTAAAAATACGATGATCTCCACGTTTGCCCTTCAATGTAGCCACCATTTTGGTGATGTCATACATCAGACTTTTGCTCTTCCCTTGGTACCTTGAACAGAAAACATACAAAACAATTTGCTATTGAAATTTTGATTGCATAAAAAAAATATCAATGCCACCAGTAAACAAATACATTAACATCAAGCATTTCAAGATCCTTCCTAGTTTTGATCTAAGAAGAAGATATTGAACAAATTTGTAATGAGCCACACATGTGACCACACACATGAAAAAAACGTCCGGCAGCTCATTGTTTACCAACGCTTTACACGGCAGATTCAAGAACAAGGAAATTAAGGAAAGGCTCTAGTTTTCATTCTTAGGTCTACTTGTTAGTTCAATAAATGACTCTTGTCAATGCCTCATATGACCTACAAACATGGTATAATTAGAAATAGTTATCTTACGGTTTGGTTAATTCTTAAAAGTTGGTATAGAGTAGACTCTTTGTATTTATAAGGATTTGAATCATCAACAAATTTTCTGTGAGAGGCATTTTGCTAAAAGATCGGAGATTCTCTTTAATGAACTTCAATCCAACAATTGACACCATAGATCAAATGGGGAGAAAATCCACAAGGAAACACTTACAATTTTGAGTATTTTTCAATCCATCATCCCATGACAAGATTGATAACACAGGATCGTGACAAATTGGTACCAGAGGTTGTAATGGGGGGGGGGGGGGATTTCCAGGCTTTACAACAACAGTTAAAAGCATTCATAGAAACATATAAAGAGATTCAAACAGTCAATGAGCATGAGCGAGAAAATTAAATGGTGTCCAAAAATAATGCAACAAGGCGGACTAAAGCCAGGGATGACAGGGAAGATTGTAGTAGCAATTGTGGCCTCTTACGACTTTCACCGGTTGACTATGAGTTGCAAAATCGGGATGTAGCACTGAAGAACGCAAGGACCGTTTGCTAAGAGCCGAAACTAATAAAAAGTTGTCCCCTCATTATTATGGCCCTTTTAAGGTATATGACGGGTTGGACAGGTGGTGTATAAGTGGAAGCTTCTAGATTCTTCCAAGCTTCTCCTAATTATTCAAGAGAGATTGTGGCAACACTCCCATCCTTCCACCAATCCTACAAGGAGAGTTTCGACCACTGCCCCAAGACTTTTGGGATAAGCTTATACATTGAGGTACGATAAAAAAAATTGTATACCACAAAGGGCTGTCACCCATCGATTCTTCTTGCGAAGAAGCTTCAACTATGGCAGAACAGTACCAGTTCCTTCGAGTTTGCAAACAAACTCGAATCCCAAAGGGTGGGTGATTTAATAGGCCACACACTTGACCACGCACATAATAGGACACACACGTGACCACTCACATGGAAAAAAGAACTCAGGCAGCCCATTGTTTACCAACGCTTCATATATAGCAGATTCAAAAACAAGGAAATCAAGGTATAAAACCTCTAGTTTACTTCATTCGTAGGACTCTAGTTTTTACTTTAAGAAAGGACTCTTGTCAATATCTCCTGTGACCTATAACATGGGATTAGAAATAGTTATCTCAGGATTTGATTTTATCTTAGTAGTTGATATAGAGTAGATTTTGTATTTATAAGGAGTTGAGATGAATAAAGAATTAATGAAAAAAATTCTCAACAGGAATTTTGCTAAAATATTGAAAGATTCTTTTTATCAAGCCCCAATCCAACAATTGACACATATATTGAAAGGGGTGAAAATCTAACAAGAAAGGAACCACTTCTGTTTTGAGGATATTCAATCCATGGTCCCATAACAAGCTCCAAAACTCAAGACCGTTAGAGAATATGACATAGAGGATACAATTTCATGACTCGTGCCATATTCAAAATAACAAGCCAAAACGAGGAAGAGAAGTTGAATTTCACGTCAATTTTTCGTAAGCATGTTTCCATGTTCTTGTTGAACACCGAGAGTGCATTTTTCAGCACAAAAGCACTAGGACACATTTCGCAACATGAATTACAGCATGCCTTAGTTGCATACCAAAATGCTGATCCTCAATAGTGTATAAGCTAGATGAAAAAAAATTCTTCTGACATATAAAACACTCAATGCTTCACCTGTAAACTGATAGCAACCGGTAGTTCAGAAGTTCAAACACCAAGATAGAAGAAGCAGATTTGCTAAATGAGGTTTGATTCCTCTGGGCCAGTAGCTGCAATTGAAATGACCGAGTTAAGCAATTATAGTAAAACTGTGAGAAATTTAAGTAGGAAACCACAAACATCAATCATATATACAAGGTTTTTACACATTAATAGTAAGAGAAAAGTAATCGAACAGAAACAAATCAAATTCTTTAAACAGAATTTATAAGAAACCCCATTACGAAACATAGGCATCTGAACACCCCTATCTTTCCAAAACTTCTGTTGTTCATCCCTAACAACCAGCTTCTTGCTTACTATATTCCACTTTATTTACAGTATGTACAGAAGTCGAAAAGCTTTATGTTCCACTTTATTTTTACAGTATGAAAAAACCAAAAAAAAAAAAAAGAACCTTAATGTTCTCCTCATGGCCGTTTCACAATACCATAGTCTGACAATTTTAAGGGTATTGTACTATTTACACAGCTAGTCGAGCTCGAGCCCAAGAAAAAAAATGATGATATAGTGTCACATCACAGTTAAATGAAGCCATATGACTGCTGATTTCAAACAAATTACTAAGGAAATCAGCAACTATAGTGATTACATGTGTTGATGAGACAGAGAGCATTAGATGACACCTGTTGGGACAGATTGGGCATATATTTCAACACAAGCACCATGGAGAGCATAGAACTTTCTTTCATAGGTGAATCACAAGTTGAACTCGAAGTTCTGCCCCACAAAACAAAATGACTCCAGTCAAGCCAAATAACAACAGGATGTAGTTAGGGGTGTAAACGAACCGAGCATGTTCGCGAGCTTTTCGAGCTTGTTCGCGAGCTTTTCGAGCCGAACTCGAGCCCATTCGATTCGTATTCGAAATTATCGAATTCGAGACGAACTCGAACATGTTTGAACTTTTATTCGAGCCGAACTCGAGCCCAAATTATTTTGTTCGACGGCTCGCGAGCTTTAATATTTTATTAATATATATTTTTATATTAAATAAATATATTTCGAACCTTTCGAGTATTTATTTTCAAGTAATAGTTCGAATAGCTAGCGAGCAGGTTTGAATTTTTAAAGCCGAACTCGAGCTCGAGCTCATTCGAGACGAACTCGAGCCAAAAAATTTAAATTATTCGAACTTCGAATCGAGCTCGAACCTGAATAGACCTATTTCGAGCCGAATTCGAGCCTTAAAATTTTCTTCATATTCGACTTGATTCGATTCGTTTACACCCCTAGATGTAGTAAAGCAATGATGCAATAGACAGATTTGGAAGTGGAACATACAATATGGCTAAACTATGATTTTGTAGTTTGACATACTCCTCTGCTAATCAGCAACGGGATTAGAAATCTTTCCCTTGAACATCTAGGGAATACGTCACCATGATGAGACAATATCTTCAGATCATAATATACCACAACTCATCAACAAGAAGAAAACATCACATAACATCTAGAACAATTTGGATGGGTCACCAGGCTATTTGGAGAAATCCAAACAGCTTGTGGTGTAGAAAATGATGTAGACATTCCTAATCCAGGTTTTTGAAAAGACAGGCAATAATGATATATCACATTCTTCCCTCAAAGTTCAAATGGCCTTGTATTATCTTCTTTTTCTCGCACTCTTTTCAGCCTTTAGCCCTTTTCTTCCCCATTTTCCACCTCAGTTCTACAACCAACTGAAAGAGACTTCAACTTATTGCAGCGGTTATTGTTCAGTGCTAATTGCCGAATGGAAGCTCCACGGCTGACCGGCGATATTGGGAGCTTTCTTGCTGATTATAGACTGCTTTAGGTTTTTCATTGTCTATCCCACCATTAGTCATTTGTTTCCTGTGTCTTCTTTTCTAAGTGAATTTACAGGGTTATGTTATATATTAAATGTTTTTTTATAAGACAAAATAAAATTTATAAATATAAAAGGAGTACAAGAAGCACCCTAAATTTACAAAATACCAAATAAAGCTAAAAGAAAAGACACCTAGCACTCAGAATCTAATAAGCAAATAATCAGTTCCCTAGACCAATCTAGAAACGTAATGAATGGATCTGTCTGCTTCTGCTCTTAATCCAAATCCAACTTCTGCATTTTATGTAATCCAACAAGTTCTTTTCCACGGTCTGGATCTCTAAATATTCTTCTGTTCCTGTCTAACCAAATAGTCCATATCACTGCTAGCCAAATTGTTACCATCATTTCCTTCCTCTATGATGACACCACAAACCTCTATGCTGAATAAGGTGACTAACTGTTTCCTTGTGAGTGACCACTTGAAAACCCACCATACATAACTTTCCATCCAAAGATAATGATATATCGAGCAAGTAAATAAAAGATGTTTTGGTGTTTCCTCCACGAACTGACACACTGCACACAAATCCGAAATAGGTCATGTCCTGATACTCCTGATCTGTAAGTTCTCATAGGTTGGAACTCTATCTCTGATTATCTCCAAGCAAACATTGAGGGGCTGCAGAACTCCAAATTGCTTCAAAAGATGATGTAGATCTCCCTCTGGAAGTTCATCCTCGTCTCGAATAATGTGATAAACCGATCGAACCGAGAATTATTTTGTAGAATAGTGATGACATTCCCACCCATCCTCCTTATCCTGAGCTAAAGTTGTCCTGCCAATAAAAGTTAGTGAATCAAAAAAAGTTCTAATTCCCAATCAAAAAATCTCGCCTCTAACCATAACTTCTTTCAGAAATGAATGAACAGAAGGAGAGACCAAGAAAGATGTTCAAAATAAGAGGGGAAAGTCAACTTGCTTCCTGAAAGATGAGCGTCGCTCGTATGAACGACTTTCAAACATTATATTATTATTATTCCGGATTGAAATCCCGGCATTCATAGATCCTTAATAGCTGTTAGATCCGGACATAGAAGCTAATTCGTAGAAAGAAATCCTGCCAGAAAGAATTGTTCTAATATCCCCTTAGCTCTCATTCTCAAGTGAGGGTGTCTCAATTCTAACCAAATACCCTCAATCCGCTCACACATATTACCCACTAGAATATCTTCATACCTAGCTATAGATGATAACATTGGGAACCTACTCTTCAAACTCTCCTCCAATACCCATAGATCCCTCCAGAATTTAGTGTTATTATCATTCAACACTCTTCTACGCACCCCCCCCCTCGAAACCACTATGATGAATCTTGGAAGACCCATTTCTGAATGTCTATCCATTCATCTATTCACCAATGCTCACCGGATTTTCCTTTTTAGGTATCAAGACTATGAACAAAGGATTCCCCCCTTAATTAATCTTCCATTCCTGTGGAATTCCTCTAAAAGTATCATGAAATCAACCTTCCGGATATGCCAGAAATGCTTGATGAACCTAAAGTTATATCCATCTGGACCTGGACTCTTCACATTGTCGCAATCCTAGACAACCTTCCTCACTTCATCCTCTCCAAACTCAGCCGTTTAATTGCTTTTAAAAGGGGCCCATTATTCACCCCCTGAACCATGTCAACCCACTGTCAATCAATTTCAATTCCCGGGATCTCATTTTTTTCGTTCTCCTATTAATAAATTTGTGAAAGAAACTCGAGTTGACATCTCCATCCTTTATCCATTTGATTCTTGTTTTCTGATATAGGAGTGTATTTCATCCATTCTGTTGTGGTATCTTAAGCACCTCTTCTCTATGCAAGGCGGCCTCCTCTATGGACAACTCTCTTTGTTCGGCGATTTCATCCCATTCATGTATTTTCAGTTTGTTTGTTCAATTTTTACATTCGCCACCCCGAAAATGTCTTTATTCCAAATTTTCAGCCTCATTTTTAGCATTTTCATTTTTTCCTTTAGGACGAACCCTCCCCCATCCCTGAACGTTGAATCTCTCCCATTCTTGTACAATGACGTCGTTGAAGTCCGGATGCTGCAGCCATGAGTCAAGGACCCTAAAAGGTTTCGATCCCCAATCAATTGTATGTATTTTGATCATGATTGCACAATGATCTGAGAATGCACGTTGTATTCCCCATTGTGTTGCATTTGGCAACTCTTGTAAACACAGGGGTTGAGATAAGAAATCTATCAATTCGATTCACACACGAACCATCTGGGCGGTACCATGTATACTTTCGCCCTACCAAAGATAAGTCAATAAGCCCTGACTGATTTATGAACGCGTCAAACTCACCGATTTCTCGATCGCTGGAATTCAAATTTCTGCCTCTTTTCTCCGTTCGTCGTCTTATCGTGTTAAAATCTCCCCAAATGCACCATCTCTCCTTCTTTATACCTATCAATTTGTCCGTTAAAGTTTCCCAAAGTCCCTCAACTTTTGTAGTCTTAGTGCCTTGTTCTCCTCCACCTGCTTCTCCGACTGTCTTTCCATTCAACTTACTCGGGACACGTTGATCGATCACCGTTTGGCGGTTACTAATCACGGCTAGCCTTGAGGTGTTGCTGAATCTTGGAATGTTCGCTCTCAACTTGAATGAACATATCCATATTTGATTCACATCAATACCTCCGTCAAACCTCACGAACCCGAACTTCTTGCCTCTTCTATCACGTCCCGGAGGAATAAATACATCTCAGACTATCCCCAACTTTTCAAAAGTGCGCCTCATTTCTCCAAGACGCCATTCTTCCGGAAAATTAGTGAAGAAACTTAATTGTATCCTTTATCAAACGTCTTAGGACCTCTTGGTCGCGCCTTAGAGGAAACTGCCTTGATGCTCTTAGATCGCGGACACCATTACAAATGTTGTGTTGCTCCTTAAACGGTCCATATGGGATTCATCATGCTCTATTACTGGTGGGTATTATGCGAGAAAGGAATGGCATGCCGGGCCGGAAAGTCCAAATGACGGCGGTTATAGTGGTTCTTGGGTATGTTTCCTCTCATTCTCACTATGGGCGAAGGGATTGAGGGAGCAAAGGATATATTCGCACTAATGAAACTCAAGGAGAATGGTACGACCGTGCGTAACTAAGATATCAAACTTGTGGGTTCGATGGCTACGCACGGTTCTCGGCCGAGCGAACTGGTTCACAGAAGAGAGCTTGTCTGGGTTTGTGGTCGAAACACAGAAGATCGGGTTGGCTGAGTGAGGATGGATTAGCGAAGATGCTCACGATTTGCTACGAACGGCTCGGTTTTGCGTTGATCGACGGAAGCCCTATTAACTAAAGGTATATCACGATGGTAGATGGCAAAGTAGGGCGACGGTGGTCATGGGATGGATGGGATCGGTGGTTTGACGGGTGGATTGGGGTTGGAGAGCATTTTTAGAGGGAGAACTTTTCAAATTTTTTTAACAATTTAGTTATATATTAAATGTGACTTAAACAAAATCTTATAATGTTCCTAGATAGTTCATTTTTGACTTAGGATAGAGTTTAGATATTAAAATACACTCTATAAATCCTAAGGACAATTTTCATGAGGCGTCATACATAAAATTCTGGATATAGATTTTCCTTTCGAAGCAGTGATTCATGAATGGAGACAGAGGATCTGGTTAAATTTTTTGATTTACTGTTCGAACACGTGATACATACAGTATTTCGGAATCTAAAATTGAAGTCTTTCGAACATCAAATCTATACCCAAATGTAAGTTTGAAGATAAGAATTATTTGAGAAACTCAATCTAGTCTTCTCTTTATTGACTGTTCCAATCTAATAAATACAACCATATATCTTATATTTATAGAAGACTCATAATCCTAAATCTAGGAAGCTAAATCTAATTAAATAAAAATATAAACTAGTATACTATTTTAGATAAACTAAAACTCCTAGCAAACTTATCAACACTCCTACGAATATTAAAATAAAAATATTTATCTAGAGTTCTTGATAAGTAAAACTCTATCATTCAACACTCCCCCTCAAGCTGTCATATATGTTTATCATGCTCAGCTTGGAACTCATGTCTTCAAATTTAAGATAGTGAAGAGCCTTCGTCAAAATGTTATCAAATTTTGTTTGACACTTCCTCCTCTTTCTCAAAGTCATGCTCCTTTGCTTGGAGTCTACGTCTGCTCCTCTTTCCTTTTCTTGGATTCCGCGTCTGCTCCTCTTTTGTGAGTTTGCGTCTGCTCCTTTTTTGTGAGTCTGCGTCTGCTCCTTTTTTGTGAGTCTACGTCTGCTAGTCTACATCTCCTCCACTTTTGGGAGTTTGCGTCTGCTAGTCTACGTCTCCTCCTTTATTTTGGGAGTCAGCGTCTGTTCCTCTTTTGAGAGACTGAGTCTTCAACAATAGATTGATATTATCTACTCCCCTCAAGGTTGGCTATAGATGTTTATGAGACCAAGCTTGCTGATGGAATGTAGGCACATGAGAATCCTCACGGATCGGTGAGGTAGAGCTTTCAAAAGCGGTTTGAGGCAGCAACTTCTAAGGTTTGAGGCTGGAGATGAGAATTCACCATTGACACCCTTTGCCCATTGAAAATAATTCCGACCATTAAGATGATGGGCGGTAGTCTGGAATGATGAGATTTCACCCGCGAAGAGGGGTAATGGAACCAGAAAAGTTTTTTTTTTTTTCAAAATCACAAATTGATATTTATAACCCATAATTAATTTGAAAAGTCCAAATTGCCAAAAGAATGTCAAATTTCGAATTTCAACCAAACATGTCCTTAAATTAAAAATCTCAAATTGCACAAAATCCCCAAATTAGAAAACCCTAATTTCAAAATCAAAACCCTAAATGCAAACCCATTGTTCAGTGAATTGCCGGGCTTGGAGGGTGGATGATACTTTTCGGCCTCAATGACTGCCCACTTTGTCAAAGCAGTATAGTTTCCCCTTGAATTCCGAGCGGCGCATTGGTTTTGGAGCATCTGTTTGGGGATGTAAGAATGTTGGGCCAGTCCCCACATCATGCCCAATATGCTTTGAAGAGTTAGACCACACAGACTCGAGTTTTCTCCCTTGTTTGTGTGGATTCAGGCTCTGCGTTTTTTGTCACAAGGGGATTCTGGAGGAAGATGGGTGTTGTCGAGGCTGCAGCTTCGATTTGCTCTACAGCAACTGTTTGAAGGCCTAGCCACCGGCGGTTGAGTTGAAATAGCAACAACTCGCAGACGGCTAGGGTTTGATAAACTTTTAACCTTAGATTATTTTTTTTTTCAAACCTAAAGCTCTGATACCATGTAAGTTTGAAGAAAAGAATTATTTGAAAGACTCAATCTAGTCTTCTCTTTAATGATTGTTCCAATCTTCTAATAAATACAACCATATGTCTTATATTTATAGAAGACTCATAATCCTAAAATCTAGGAAGATAATAAATAAAAAGATAAACTAGTATACTATTTTAGATAAACTAAAACTCCTAGCAAACTTATCAACACTCTTATGAATATTAAAATAAAAATATTTATCTAGAGTTCTTGATAAGTAAAACTCTATCATCCAACACCAAATTTTCTTAATAATTGAGTTCCGAGGACACATTGTTTCTCTGTGCACCTGCCTTCAATAGCATTCAAATATCTATACAGAACAAAATTTTAACGACAAAATATAAGATGTATCTTGCACTTCTTTTTTACGTTGGAAATTCATTCATCTTATTTACTTTCTGAAGCTAAGTTTATTCAGAACAATTATGAGACACTACAACATTATAATTTCACTGCAAGGACTGAAGGCTTTCAGCACAAATGCCCAATATACATAAACTAATATGAAATATCACATGTAAACCATGTTCCCTCAACTAGTTAATGAAAAGGCAATAAATACCGTGATATTCCTAAATCAGAAGAGTAGAAAATAAGGAAAAATTGCATCAATTATACAAAAGCACAGTATCATACACATGAATGACATCAAACAAGTTGATAACGCTCAAGGTATCATCATAAACTAAAACTAGTATATCATGTTGACTGTATCTTAATTCATTCTCACCTGAGAATTTTTTGGCATTTATTTAGATGTTCGCATTAAAAAGGAACAATAAACCTTACGTTATAGTTGAAAAGGGGTCATCATTTAAGAGAAAATAAAGGCTAGCATTCAGTAAGTGGAATGAATTTAATTGGAATTTATAAAGCAAGGGTAAATTGAAAAGATTAAATTTCGAGAAAATAAAAAAACTTACGGTCAAGAGTGAACGGAATAAAGCGTGAGGAGCAATGAGAAGCACTCTAACATAAGTTTCAACCATTGCAATGCTAGGCACAATCTGTTTCAAAGTGCATCATGTTAAAAACAAAAGTCAAAAGGGTGATTATCACAAGGAAAATTATAACCAGCTTCTGATGAAAGTAGGTCCAGCATTACGGCAACGACGAGGTTCCATAAATATGCAATCCACATAATTTACTCATTTGCTGAAAATACAATTACAGTATTCTCAAGCAATCCATACTTCTTGCTGATGTTGACATATTCATATTTTATTTCTTTATCCAGTGTTAAATCTCGTTGCAGTAAGCTTGTATCTGATGCATGTGGGAATACGTGTTGGGGAACCCATGAATTACATGTGTTTGAGATCAAAAAGTACAGCAATCATTTACCTGTCCAGAAAACATAGATTCTTCCATCTGATATGCCAGTTTCAAGCATAAATTTATGGAAAAGCCAGATATTAATGATATGGGCACTGGGCTAACTTCCTGCATAACCATCAGTCTCTCATTCGACTGTAGATTTGGTCCAGATATCACCTCTGTTACTCCGGCAGAGGTTAACCAATTCATCACAGTTTCACAAGCAGGCTGTGCCATGGTATAAGAGACAACCCAAAACATCCCAATCGATCTTTCATCCATATTCATGTAGTCCATGATCCGTTCACCTAGTTTTTTAAGGCCAAAGTAAAAAAATATGAGAGAATGATTTCAAACCATTAAATTTAATGTACACCCTTCGTCTCGGCAATATGGAACCTCTCAAAAGTTGAGCCACAAATTATTTTTCTAAGTGGCACACAAACAATACGAATAGAGGGATCCCCGTATCTCTTATACCAACAAACTCAAACTCAAACTCAACTTCATTACTATATAACTCGTAGTTGCCTTCATATAGTCAGAATGCTCTTTATCATCATTATGCCACCAAGTCTTCTACCATTTGCTACAGTTCCCTATTTTCTGTCATCTCAAGTAGCAATTGCAGCACCATTACTCTCATAAGAAAATAAATTTTTCAACATTCTAAAAATGTAATGCCTTGATATGAATCATACATGTTTGATGTGATGATTGAATAATTATAAACTAATTACGGTATGATGTGGACTCGAGTTCAGGTGGAACCGAGTATGAGTAGTTGACAGATGATGAAAAGAATAATGTTTATGTTGAAATGAATTAAACATAGTTGGAAATAATGAATTGATGTACATGGTTTGTTGAATATGTAGCAAGAGAACTATGTTATGTGTAGGAAGGACATAAGTTACATGTAGTTGAACAACAAGGCTACATGAAATTGGATACATTTGAATTTGATATCAGATTTCATGTGCATTTGGGGAAAATTATTGAATATATGATACAAGATCCAATTTGAAAAGCATAATTGTTGAAGATTGATATTAGATAATTAGATAAAGCAATATCTTAGTTTGAATATTTTGATTAGTTTAAATCTTAGATTGTGTTTCTTAGTTTAGGGAAACTACGTCTTCATTAACTCTATAAATACTACATACTATATTCATTAATATGATGAAGAATTCCAAACTACATGGTATCAGAGCCATTAAAAATATATATATAAAATAAATAACTAAATAAAAAATAAAAAAATCGGGTTGTAAACCCTAGCCGCCAGCTGCGATCTGGCTGGCCAACCCTAGCCGCCAGCTTCACTTGGATCTGGCCAAAACCTAGCCGCCGGCCTCACTCAGATCTGGCCAAACCCTAGCCGCCGACTTCCATCTGGAAAAAAACACTAGCCGCCGCCTTCAATCTGAAAGAAAAAAAAAACCCTAGCCGCCGGCTACACTCCTACGCACTCTAATCGCACGCCACCAGTCTCCGCGCACGCGTCCCAGCGCGCGACCAGCCTCCGTACAGGCGTCCCAGCGCGCGACCAGCCTCCGCGCACGCGTCCCAGCTCGCCACCAGCCTTCAAGCACGCGTCCCAGCACGCGACAAAAGCTGTCCAGCGGCTGTTAGCGCGAAACCAGACAGCCTGCGTGAATCCAATATGGCGTCTTCTTCATCATCTTCAGCCGTCACTTCTAATCCCACCATGTCGACGATTACTCCTGGAATTACCGACTCCACAAACTTGTCAATCACATGCCATAAATTGAATGGCCAAAATTATCTCCAATGGTCCCAGTACGTCATGATGTTTATCTGCGGGAAAGGAAAGGATGATCACATATCGGGTACTTCAACACCACCCGAAATCACCGATCCTAATTCAAGGGTTGGAAATCTGAGAATAATATGGTCATGTCGTGGTTAATCAATTCCATGACCATGGAAATTGGCGAAAATTTCCTTCTTTATACAACAGCTAAAGACATCTGGGAAGCAGCACGAGATACTTATTCTTCCAAAGAAAACACCTCTGAATTGTTTGAAACAGAAGGTCTGCTACGCGATCTGCAACAAGGGGATGGATCAGTTACAACCTATTTCACGACTCTTACACGATATTGGCAACAAATTGATCTATTTGAAATCTATGACTGGAATGTCCTGATGATGCGAGCCGATATAAGTCAATTGTGGAGAAGAAACGCATCTTCAAGTTTTTGTTGGGTTTAAACAGTAGCCTTGATGAGGTACGAGGGCGCATTCTCGCTTCCAATCCTTTGCCCAGTCTTCGTGCAGTTTTTTCTGCCGTCCGACATGAAGAAAGCAGAAGAAAATTGATGCTTGGATCGTCGACCGGAGTATTCCAACCCGACAACTCTGCTTTTGCCACTCACAGGCCGCCGTCTTACTCTTTCGAAGATCCAGCAGTCAGGCAGCAACAAAAATATCCAACCAATAATCGCCAACGACAGGGACGTCCCTGGTGTGAAAAATGCAAAAAACCCACTCATACGCTTGAGACTTGCTGGAAGATTCATGGTAAGCCAGTAGATTGGAAACCAGCCCGTGAAAGACATGCCAATACAACTTGACATACTCCAAAAAATTGATCATTCATGGCCCTCCAGCACCTAATCCCTCCATTGTCGGCACTGGCAGTATAGTCCAACGAGGTGATTTACCTTATGCACTTCTTTCCCAGCATGAGTTATCCACTTCTTGGATAATCGACTCCGGTGCTTCTGATCACATGACTGGGAATTTGTCATTGTTTGACACTTATAATTCTTGGAAAGATTCACACTCTGTCAGAATTGTGAATGGATCTTGCTCGAAAGTCTTTGGTTCCGGAGTTGTTCATTTGTCTCAAGATATTCGTTTAAATTCCGTCTTATTTGTCCATGATCTCAATTGTAACTTGTTGTCTGTTAGCAAACTGACTCGCGATCTCAAGCGCACTACTAAATTTTTTGATGATACTTGTGTTTTTCAGGAATTGACTTCGGGGAGGACGATTGGCAGTGCTGGTCTTTGTGCATGCCTCTATCTTCTAAAGATGAATGCTTCCTCGGGATGTTTGACAACGAGTACACCCAGCTTGTTATTTTCAAATTCTGTTTCAAGTTTAGGTTCTCTTAGTGATAGGAAAATTTTGTTATGGCATTATCGATTAGGGCATCCGAATTTTTCGTATCTTGAAAAATTGTTTCCGATTTTATTCATTAATAAAACGATTAAGTTTTTCAAGTGTGATATTTGTCAGCTCTCTAAACATACACGGAGCACATTCAACCCCCATCCCTACAAACCGTCTCGACCTTTTTCACTCATTCATAGTGACATATGGGGCCCTACAAATGTCAATAATATCACAGGTGCTCGTTGGTTCCTTTTATTTGTGGATGATCATACAAGAATTTCGTGGGTCTTCTTAATGAAAAATAAATCGGAAACATCAACAATATTTAGACACTTCAATGCCATGGTTCAAACCCAATTTTCTACCCATATCCAAGTCCTCAGATCTGATAGAGCTAGAGACTATTTCAATTCTGTGTTAGGAGATTATCTCCAAAACCAGGGTATTATTAACCAAAGCTCTTGTGTTGATACCCTCAGCAGAATGGAGTTTCTGAGTGAAAGAACCGTCACCTTCTCGAGGTTGCCCGTTCCTTATTGTTTACAACAAATGTTCCAAAACATTACTGAGGTGAAGCTGTCCTTACAGCAACCTATCTCATCAATAGGATGCCTTCTAGGGTCCTTGGTTACAAAACACCAATGCAAGCCCTTCTTGAATTTTACCCTGCTACACATCTTTTTTCCAATCTCTCTCTCAAACTCTTTGGGTGTTCAGCCTTTGTTCATATCCATTCTCAACATCGGGGGAAACTTGAACCACGGGCAGTGAAATGTATTTTTCTTGGATATTCTCCAAATCAGAAAGGGTATAAGTGTTATTGTCCGGTTACCAAACGGTTTTTTACTTCCATGGATGTTACTTTCTTTGAGCATCAGCCTTTTCACACCAATTCCTCGATTCAGGGGGAGATTAGGAATGATTCTCAAAATTGGGAACCAACTGTAACACATTTCGAGCCAATACCTTCCCCAAATCCTGTGCCGGAACTATCTTCAACATCTGATACTTGCTCCGAATATACTATCCCACCAAATCCACCGACAGACAATCCACCACTCCAAGTCTACTCTCGACGGAAGCATCTTCATCAAGGAAGTCAGCAAGAACCTGTGCCAGCTCAACTTGTTAATGACTCTTCTTCGGGGCCAAGTTCCAATGAAAATAAGCAAGGTACGCCAGTAATTGATCATGATGATATTGATGAAAGACCTATTGCGTTGAGAAAGGAAATTAGATCTTGTACACAACATCCGATAAATAAGTTTGTATCCTTTGAGCATTTATCACCAGTATATAGAGCGTTTGTGACAGGTTTGGATCAGGTACAGATTCCGTCAACCATTGGAAAAGCACTTGAAGACCCTAACTGGAAAGCTGCTGCTTTCGATGAAATAAGGGCACTTGAGAAAAATAATACTTGGCAGGTTACTGAACTACCTTCTGGAAAACAAACGGTTGGATGCAAATGGATCTTCACTGTTAAATACAAAGCGGATGGAAGCATCGAACGATTTAAAGCACGCCTCGTGGCAAAAGGGTATACACAATCTTATGGGATTGACTATCAAGAGACATTTGCTCATGTGGCTAGACTGAACACCATACGAGTTCTCCTATCAGTTGCTTCGAACTTAGACTGGCCGTTATATCAACTAGATGTGAAAAATGCATTTCTGAATGGGGACTTAGAGGAAGAAGTCTATATGGATATACCACCAGGATTTGAATCAGAGACGACGATCAACAAGGTATGTAGGTTAAGAAAGTCACTGTATGGGCTAAAACAGTCACCCCGGGCATGGTTCTATCAATTTGCAAATGTACTAAAAGAAGATGGTTATACACAGTGTCAGTCTGATCACACTCTGTTTGTAAAGCACTCAGGAGAAGGAAAGATCTCCGTTCTTATAGTTTATGTTGATGATATTGTTCTTACTGGGGATTATGTTGAAGAAATGACGCGTGTAAAAACCTTGCTCTCAAAGGAATTTGAAATGAAGGATTGGTCATCTTAAATATTTTCTGGGAATGGAAGTGGCTAGATCGTCTCGAGGAATTTCAATTTCACAAAGGAAATATGTCCTAGATCTTCTGAAAGAAACAGGGATGTTGGGGTGCAAACCGAGTGATACACCAATGGATCCTAACGTAAAGATAGGAATGAAAAATGATTGTCCTTTAGTGGACAAAGAAAGATATCAAAGGCTAGTCGGCAAACTGATATACCTGTCACACACCCGTCCAGATATTTGTTTTGCTGTTAGTGTTATTAGTCAATTCATGAATAATCCAACTGGAGAACACATGGATGCAGCATATATGGTATTGAGATACCTAAAAAGAACTCCTGGGAAAGGGTTACTCTTTAGGAAAACTTCAGCAAAAAACATTAAAGTATACAGTGATGTTGATTGGGCAGGTTCTCCTACTGATAGACGATCTACATCTGGATATTGTTCATTTGTGTGGGGAAATTTGGTAACCTGGCGAAGCAAGAAACAATCCGTAGTGGCACGAAGCAGCGCTGAAGCAGAATATCGAGCCTTAGCTCATGGAATATGTGAAGGGATATGGCTTATGAGACTGCTCAACGAATTGAAATTGGATGGGGACAGATCTATTGAACTAATGTGTGACAATCAGGCCACAATCAGTATAGCAAAAAATCCTGTCCATCATGATCGTACCAAACATATTGAAGTGGATCGACATTTTATCAGTGAAAAAATTGAGAAGAAGATTGTGGACTTGAGATATATCCCCTCTAAAATGCAAGTTGCTGACATTTTGACAAAAGCTCTGTTTCGACCTCTTTTTGAAGACATCAATTCCAAGCTAGGCATGACTGACATATATCACTCAGCTTGAGGGGGAGTGTTGAAGATTGATATTAGATAATTAGATAAAGCACTATCCTAGTTTGAATATTTTGATTAGTTTAAATCTTAGATTGTGTTTCTTAGTTTAGGGAAACTAGGTCTTCATTAACTCTATAAATACTTCATACTATATTCATTAATATAATGAAGAATTCCAAACTACAATAATACACCACAATTCACCTAGCAAATCTCTACACCACTCTCTCTCAAACCCTTGCTTAAGCTTGTGCTTCCTTACATGAAAGTAAGCTTGGAAATCAAGTTATAACTTGGTTAAGAAGTGAAATCAAAGCTATTGGGTAAGGTGTTTCTTAACATATGAGGTGTATGCTTAATAGTTGAATCACTTGAGCATAGTAGTGGATATTTGCCGTTTCTGGATCTGGTATGCATGGAATTAAGGAACATAACTTGAATTAAGATGAAAAGATGTTTATAGCATGATGTAGTATTGCTTGTATGAAGTTAATGTGCTTTGAAGTTTAGGATGTGAACCATGGAGATAAGCTTGAAAATCGCCATGTTCTGAAAATTTCAGGCATCGGCGATCGATCGCGAGCCATGTGGCGATCGATCACGTGATGATAGGCGACCGATCGCGCTTGGACAGTATGTTTTATAAAGGATGTAGCGATCGATCGATTGTTCTCAGCCGATCGATCGTGGGAGAGCCGATCGATCGCATAAGACATAGAGATCGATCGCTGAGAGACAGAATTTTGAGGCGATCGATCGGTGATTTTGGAGATCGATCGCTAGGGTTATAATTTTGAAAAATGTTATATTTTCTTAGAATTTGATGGTGAAGCTTCTTTTGACATTGTCTATTGTTGATATTCATGTAGCATCATCACAGGGGACAGGACAAAGAGGCGGTTAAACATTGACGCCTGAATTATATATTTTGTATCGCACGACAGGTACGTGTTGACATACGAGTATCGATCTTATTGTTGATGTGATGTTGCTTACGTATGTTGAGATTGAGATATATTATTGTTGTAATCATATTGTTGTGTAGTCATGTTTTGAGGCATATAGTTGATGTAATGAGAGGTATGCTACTGTTGAGCATACGATGTGGTTGTTATAACGTGTGAGGACGGAAAAATGATATGTGCTGCTAATATGGGATGTGAAGGCTGAGCCACTGACATCTTAAGCTTTAAGCTGGGAGGCATATCATATAGGTCCCATTATAACATGATGATGAATGAGAAATGTCATGATATATTTGCATCTTGTGGTGTATGATACAGAAACAATCACAGTTGAGCTGTTACGATGTTTATTTATCGTATTGTGTATTCTTATTGATATGGAAACGAGATGGTTGTATATCAATACTCATGTTGTGTGGTTGTTTCTGTAGGGACTCATAGACGGGGAAGGCTGGGATTGTGAGTCGACTTCTGCTGTTAGATGAACCACTTAAGAGAATAAACTTGTTAGGAGTTTTGATATGTAAATGATGTATATTATGTCACGTTTTGATAAGAGTATAATAACTTACATAGTATAACTCTTAATCAGTGTGACTTATTACTTAATCCTACCTTTCAATTGTTTAAGGATTTGATACATAAAGGATTAAGTAACGAGGGCCCCACAAAAAGTTAAAAGGCCTTGTGGACGCAGCAACTAAAAAGCCAGCGTATTTAGCTTCATTTTCTCAACTGTTAGGGAACATAATCTGCAGTCTTTCATATAACTCTAGCAGCAATGAAATGACATCAATTTTGAAGTTGTGGAGCTTGGCCAATAAGTGTGTCAACCTATGTGGCATAACCTGAGCTACAATCATAGCACTGTATGGTAAATTATTCTTAAAAAGACGTTAGTATAGAATTAATGGCAACCTAACCATAGATCATGGATCCATACCTTTGTTTACTTGCCTCCACCATTCATCTATTTGCTTACCCTTTTGCAGCTGCTCATTGTTCAAATATTCTCTCGTAGATGTGTTTAATGACCAAATACGTAAATTCTGGCAACTGCTAACGAAATCCAGTAAGATACTTTGGGGGTTATTGGGGTCAGAGCTTCTATCTTCTTTATGAAATGAAAGGATTTTTCTGGTTGTCTCCACCTACCAGCAGATTGAAATAAGAAAAATTATAACTGAATATATTAATTTAATTAGAAAATGGACAGCCATTCTAGAAGTTAGGAATTAAAGATTAGACCTAAATGGCTGTCCAAGTGTAAAAAACTAGTGATAATATATTAAGGCAACGTAAATGAAATTGAACCATACAACCATAAAACCTCTTATTTCCAAAAGGCAAAAGATTAAGAATGAAAAGAAATATGACGAGCACAGGAACACAAGAAAACAACCTTTCTCGAGTCTGTGTTCAAAGCATTCATTACTAGCTCAACCCTTATAATTTGAGCAAGCAACCATGTAACATGATTTGTTCTGAGAATATGTTGGTCACCATCTTGAAGCCGCGAAACCAACTTGTCCACAAAATCAACAAAATCAATGCATCCATGTTTCATAAGAAAAAAGAAAACATCCGAAAATATAAGCCACTCCTGCCAACAATTCATCTCTGCATATTCATAGACGAAAAAAGTTACTAGAAACACAGCTAAGAGTATAGGTTCAAAAGCCTCAGCTGATAGAGAAATTACTTTGAGATTTCCAGAAGGTAAAGTTAAAGAGAATTTCTTTGGGACAAATAACATAGCAAAAGACGGTGAACTACAATAAGAAGAGGCATATACAAATCCTCCACTATGAATAAGCATCTAGCCTTATTGCAGAGGTATTTTCACTCATCACAAAGGATTATATCCCTTCAACGGTGCAAACTATGTGAAGAAACATGTACTGTTGGTAACCGAAGCTCATTTGTCAGCTATGAACGCAACCTAGGCTTTGCTCTAGGAAACCAATTGAGAGGGTGATACAGAGTGTGGCAAAGCACTTAACAGAGGGTAACTCTAATAAATCAATATCATTCCAGGAAGGTTTTTAACAAAATAGATTTCATCTCCATAAATAAATTTAATAGAACTACATGAAGCTATGAACGGAGGAGTGGATTGATAAAAATGAATTCAGGTGCAATGGTAATTTCCGGTTAGAGAGGATTTCACTTTTTATACAATTAATTCCATAACTGAAAACTTGAAATGGAGATATGGGAGAGTTATAGGGCAAGTTGAGGCATTATCATTGTCACTACCTACTTGATTTTAAAATATGAATAATGAAGATTTGTGTTCCAAGAAATAGTTGGAGCCCCAAGCACTCTCAAATTGGCATATTTTACAATATCCATCCGTTGTACCAAGACAAGTGAATTTAAAATTATCATCATAAGAAGTGATAGATAAGAAGAACAGATGAAAATGAAGTATGGTATAAAATTGAAAAACTTGAGAAATCTTGCCCGTATTCGTTAGCTTCAGTAATTCAACGATCCTGTCAATTGTTGCCTCGCTAATCATTTCAGAAGTAAAAACTGCACCAGGAGTAGGCCCTTGCGATTGATTCCTATGACAAGGTGCCAAAAGCAACACTCGCCTCCACCAATCAGGAGATGGAGTGTTGCGAAAAGCATGCCTCAAACATCTGAGAGCTCGATCCCAGTCAAGACTTCCTCTCCGGATGGATGCCGCAAGTTCCTATGCCCGAAAATAAATAAAACAAGATGAAGCAATAAGCATTTAGGAATGCTGGTTCTATACTATTCTGCTTTAGCTGAATCTATGATTCAGTAGAAAATTGACAAATCCATTTTGCTTGTTGGCTTCTCTTCTCTACTAAACGTACTTTTACATTTTTAAAAAGGGAAGGCCCTACAAATTAGATTCAACTCCAACACTAGGATTACATCACACAAAAGGGTCTCACAAAGGCTGAAGGTAGATATCTTCATGTCATATTAATGTAAATGATTGAGACCACGGTACACGATCATAACAGAAGATTGCACTTTGATGAATAAATGTCGAATTGATCTTTAATGTACACAACTATGAACTTCTTGATAAAAACAAGTGGTGTAGTCTTAAAAGTAATACAAAGTGGTGCAGTCCTAAAAGTAATAAATATTTTAACACAACTGTAGTTTTACAATTTTGTTGCAACTAAGCTGCACAATTGTCCAAGTAATAAATTAGATTGTTAACAGAATAAGTCATGTTTGATTCACAATGAGATTGGTATAAATATCACTATTATAGACATCACTGTCTCAAATTCAAGTAAAACATGAACCTCATCCCTACCATATGAAACCCTGTGAGCAGACTGATTATCTCATGTCAGCACACATCCATTTTTTAAATACGGACAATGGCTGCGTCAACTACAGAGAACAAATATTAATTCTATTGACTGAGCATCTCTCAGTCCTAAGACCACTCAATGTACAAACAATTCTCTTAAATTGTTAGTAATCTCAGTAATAATTTTTTTCAAGATTTAAACTTCATCATCATACAATCCATTCCCCAATTAAGAAACGATAGGCTAATATTCCCAGACTATTATCCAATATGGCATTACCTCTCCATGCAAAGGTTCTCCAAGAACACTTGGATATGTAATGGGTGAATATCTCATGTTAGACACTGGTTCGCCAGATACATTATTAGTAGCCTGAGGCAGAAGTCGAGGAGTTCCAAAAGTAGGGCAGTGAAGATGTTGGTCTAACATCTGCATGTGTGTTGCCATCATATCTCTCCTCCTATGAATCTCCAAAATAAGTGTAAACAATGCCTCATCATCTGGTATATTTTCGATAAACTGTAAGCCACTACGTATTAGTTCATAAAAGGGCACACGACATCTATTATCCTCAACCAACAGCCAAATCACATCTAGACAGCTGTGTAACCATTCAATCAAGGCTTTGTCAGGTTTCCAAAATTTTGCAGAATCAAATTCAACAAGCCCCGGATGTTTTTGCTCCCAGTTAACAAGCCAATTCAAGATGTGGTAAAAAATATCTGCATGTGTGACAGGTTTTAGATTAGAGTCGAGACCGATCAAAACTATTTTGCAGGACAATTGTCGTAGACTGCTTATAGCATTTTCTCGAATCGATAGATTTGCTCTTGCTGACTGTTGGCTAGTGTAAGTAACATCATTTGACTTTATAGGAGATATTGTGGCACCAGATGATGGCTCGGCTGCCGACTGTGATGGGGAACCAATACCAAGAATTGAAGGCAATGGAGATACAGGATTTGATGATGGAAAATTCATGATATTAGGAACCGCATTTGAAGGTGGCAAGGTCCCTGGATGTGACGAAGCAGCAGAAGTAACAGCTGCCACTGTTTGACTTCCCTGACCAATGGACATCTCTGCAGAAGAAACTGAAGAAAGGAGACATGGCAATAACGTATCCCAGTTTATGTATCCTATTTCGCACAAACTATGTAATGCAAAGAGCAGAAACTCTGCCCTTGGGGCATGACTACAACATTGGACAACTAGAGATATTAGGACAGATTCTGTCACAGCACGTAGTTGTTCCTGGTCCTGAAAAAAGATTAAAAGGATTCAGAACAAAAAAATTACGTGATCAATCAACCAAATGACATCGTTAACAACAGTTCAAAAAACTCACGACTCACCGGGAACTGGCTCTGTAGTTTCTCAAAATCAAAGAGGAATTGTTCATTAGGAGGAGGAAGTTGTCTGTTGATTGCAGTGATGCGCTTCTGTGTCTTGTTCCTGTAATTTACTACTGCTGCGATCAATAACGAAGGAACTTTTGTACAAGACAGAATGATAACAAAAGGCACCACTCCCCCAAACACAAGTCATCTCACACAGATTAGATATGCAAGTAAACGCCATTTGCAATCCCAACCTAGTCGTCTAGGTGAATAAAAAGTCATTTAAAATCAACATATTCTTTGAATCAGAAACGAAGCCAAGACATTTTTAAAGGCAATCCCAGTTAAGGAACCTAAAACTTGTTACGATCAATACAGCCGTCGTTTAAATAGCACTCGAAGGCTAAAAGAAAAATATTTTTAAAACCGATCTTAATCATTAATGCTTCTTCCAATGTTTACAGAAAAGTCACAATCACAAATTCACAATATTTCTACTTCGAAGATGTCAAATTTCGATTTTCCTGTCTCAACCCCAATTAAATGGCACAGTATCACAATAAGGAATACAGAACTAAACAACAATTAAAAAAGAAATTTTATAGTTCCCTAATGTGAAAGCCATCATATCCAGCTGAAAACGATCCAGAACAATCAACAAAATAAAGACAAATAAAAAAATACTTGTTTAACTTACGGAGGTTCTCTAACTGATTCATCCGATTTCTGCCCTGAACTTCTCTGCAAAAAAATCAAAAAAAAAATATCGAATAAACGACAGTGAGTGACTACTCAGTTGAAGAATATCTTCGTTACAGTTATCTAGCTACCACGCCTAAGTAGAGATTGAAGAGGTCGAGTATGGCGGGGCGGGCAGGGTGGAAATGGTGGGCCCGAGAAGACGAAGACGAAGAGGCCCGTTGTTGATGTTGTTGGAGATGGGTGCCGGCGTTGTTCTGTTGCTCCATTTCGGATACTGACTGGGTTGGTTGGCCCGGCGTTGGAGCCCGCAACATTTCGTCACCTTCAAACCACACTTCCAAAACTCACAATGTAATATAAAGAACAGGGAACCAGTCGGTCTTACGTTAATTGTAGCTACCCCCACTCTCTAATTGTTAACTGCTGGCGTAGTGATTGTCACTTTTCTTAATATAAGTCTCGAATTTAAGTTCTTTTCTTCCTTAAAAATTTAAAAAAAAATGATGTGATTAGAGATTTTTGAATATAAGGTAGAATAAAGTGCTAATGAAAAATAAGGATAAACACACCAAGAGTTTTTACGTGGAAAACCCTCAAATTGAGAGGAAAACCACGGGACCTAGTCCAGTATAAAACTTCACTATAAACGTTGATGATTTACAAGACTCTCTTGACACAAATAACAATCACTCAATGACTTGTACGGATATTTTTAGAAAAATAACAAACAGATCGAACAAACATGAATTTGCTCTCTTCGGAGTCTTTTTTGCCCAGAAAAATCCAACCCTTGCAATGAGGCTATCCAAGGGTATTTATAGGGCTGTCCTCAGTAACTAACTCGCGGGAAATCAGCAACATGATGTCCTCTGATCGTGGCTTGACTGGTGCCAAACGTGTCCGAGAAATCCGCCCCATTAATGCACGTTCAATCACAGCCGGTTAATTAGTTTTAATTATGACCGGGTCTTCCGCTACACTTTGACCAAAATCCCGAAGAGGGTAAGGGATGCTCGATAATATGCTGATCAGTATTCTGTGTTCGGTAACCATCTCTTCGGTCTAACTTCTGTTCGGCGATTTTAGAGTTTGTATCTTCATAAATGGATTTTACCCGAGAAAAATCAATATGTCATATGACATCACCTCACCCCCCTAAAGTAAAGCAAGATGAAAGTAGTGAAAATCTTGGTTTATTGTCTTCGGGTAAAATCCCGCGGGATATTTTTACCGCCTAAAAATTTCAAAAAATCTTGCGATGTTTCGTTTCCCGAGGCACATCTATAACCGTTCGCTGGATTTATCTTGAACGGTGTCGATTCAGCGACTGTTCAAGTGCCCCCCCACCCCTCCTATAAATACTCGTTCATTTCGTCGATTTAACTTACCTTACTGCAATTTGCTTCCGAGCTAGCATCAGACGTCCGACCAACTTTTCTTTCATACTTATTTTCTTTACATTCATCGAGTATGTCTTCTTCCGACGATTGCTTGAAAACTATAGACATGTCTTCTTCCGACGATTGCTTGAAAATCATATGACATCTTGATTTTCTCGGGTAAAATCCATTTATGAAGATACAAACTCTAAAATCGCCGAACAGAAGTTAGACCGAAGATATGGTTACCGAACACAGAATACTGATCAGCATATTATCGAGCATTCCTTACCCTCTTCGGGATTTTGGTCAAAGTGTAGCGGAAGACCCGGTCATAATTAAAACTAATTAACCGGCTGTGATTGAACGTGCATTAATGGGGCGGATTTCTCGGAGACGTTTGGCACCAGTCAAGCCACGATCAGAGGACATCATGTTGTTGATTTCCCGCGAGTTAGTTACTGAGAACAGCCCTATAAATACCCTTGGATAGCCTCATTGCAAGGGTTGGATTTTTCTGGGCAAAAAAGACTCAGAAGAGATCAAATTCATGTTTGTTCGATCTGTTTGTTATTTTTCTAAAAATATCCGTACAAGTCATTGAGTGATTGTTATTTGTGTCAAGAGAGTCTTGTAAATCATCAACATTTATAGTGAAGTTTTATACTGGACTAGGTCCCGTGGTTTTTCTCTCAATTTGAGGGTTTTCCACGTAAAAAATCTTGGTATGTTTATCGTTATTTTTCATGAGCACTTTATTCTACCTTATATTCAAAAATCTCGAATCACATCATTGGCGCCGTCTGTGGGAAAATTAGGGCAAAGACGTTGAAGTAGGAAGAATTTTCTAACAAACAATAAATCAAAAGGCAATATGGCTAGAGGTATAGGTAGGGGGCAAGCTTCCAGGGGAAATGGATTCTCACCCATACTCGTTCGCAGAACCTAGAGAAGGGCCAGAAGACGCAGGATCATCTCAAAATATTCCTCGGACATTTTCTGCTGGGGGAATGCCCATGGAGCATTTGACAGAAATGATAACTAGAACTGTGGAAGAGATCATGAGGCAATTTATGGCCCCTCCCCAGAAACAAGAAACCATGCAGGAAGAAGAAGGGGAAGATTTGGCCTCCATACAGGAGTCAGAAAAAGTGCCTGAGGAGGTTAAAGATATTCCTAGTCATTTGGATGATGAAACTGATAAAGCTTTAAATCGTCAAATGGAAGAGCTGAAGAATGAGATGCAGCAGATGCGTAATAAGATGGAGGGACGTCTGTATCCCCTGCAGAGGAGCACTCCATTTGCTCCCCATGTGGTTGGTGATCCTTTGCCCCCAAACTTCAGGGCTCTAAATGTGTGAAATTACGATGGTGGTACGGATCCTGAAGAATATTTGTCTCGATTTGAAAATGATTCGCTTCTTCATCAACTTACGGATGGAGTGAAATGTCGGGTTTTCCTGACTACATTATCTGGTGCGGCACAATCATGGTTTAATCAGTTGCCATCAGGTATCATAGACTCCTTCCCGAAGTTTAGTTCTCTATTTCTACATCAGTTTGCAAGCAGTCGGAGTTGCAAGAGAACAACTCTTGTCTGTTCGGGATTAAGCAAGCGGAGAAGGAATCTCTTCGAGATTTTCTAAAAAGATTCAGTCATGTATGTCTTGACATTCCACATGTCACCTCAGAAATACTCATCAGCGCATTCACCCAGGGATTAAAAGAGGGGGACTTATTCCGATCTTTGGCAAAAAAGCCACCCTCTGATTATGATGAGCTGTTGGGAAGAGCTTCCAAATACATTAATCTGGAAGAAACCCAAAAGATGAAGCAAAGAAGATATGGTAAAATTGGGGAAGAAGCGAACAGAAAGAATAAGCCAGTGGAGCCAATCAAAAGAAGTTTTGACCAGTATCTCCCGATGAGACCTCATCGGGAAGTGGCCATGAATCAAAGTGTGCCAAAAAGAGGTCGGAGTGGACCTCATAGAGGGGGACCTTTCCGAGGAGGAACCTTTCGAGGAGGGTCCTTCCGAGGAAGAGGACCTCGAGGAGGAGGTTTTCGAAGTGGAAGATCTAATGAGTCTGATGGAATGCGGGGACTTAACGAGGAGTTCAAAGACAATAATTTCATTCCTAAAAATAGCATAAATCCCGGAAGAGGAGCGCCTCAGCCAGTTCCTTGGTCAGTTCGGGGAGAAAGAGTAGAAGGAGAAGAAGAAACCTTGAACAATGTCCCTAATCGGGGAACTATACACATGATATCTGGAGGAATGTCGGGTGGAGATTCGAACAGAGCAAGAAAGAGTCATGCTTGAAAGCTTCAAGTACTATCTATTGACCCCAATCATGTACATGAGGGTCCGTCCATATCTTTTGGGCCCGCAGATCTACAAGGGATCCATTTTCCTCATGATGATGCGCTGGTTATCTCTGCTACAGTGGCTAACTATAATGTGCAGAGGATTTTCGTGGATACGGGAAGCTCAGCAGAAGTACTTTTTCTTAGTACGTTAAACCAAATGGACTTGGGGAGTTTACCTATACTGAAGGTGAATACATCTTTGCACGGATTTGCAGGGGAGGTCATAAATCCGATAGGCAGGTGTCTCTACCAGTTACACTTGGTGAAGAATCAAGGATCAAAACGAAGATGATAAATTTCCTCGTTGTGGATGCACCATCTTCTTATAATGTAATATTGGGAAGGCCAGCCCTAGCCGCCTTCGAAGTCGTTGCCTCCACCTATCATCTAACCATGAAATTTCCACTAGGAGAAGAAGTGGGGCAAGTAAGAGGTGATCAAAGCTCGTCACGGAAATGTTATGTGCAAGAGTTAAGGCAAGAAAGATAACAGAATAAAGAAGGAAGAGAACGGGGGGAAGTGAGAAGAGGAAGCGGGACGATGAGGAACGAGTAACCCCCAAAGAAGAGTTCCTCAACATCGAGGTGGGTCACCCTACTAGAATTACTAGAGTGGGATCCCAACTTGATCCGAAATTACGGGAAAAAGTGGTTGATTGTTTAAATCAGCATGTGGATGTATTTGCATGGAGTACATCCGATTTAGTTGGAGTAAAACCTGAGATTGCTGAACATCGCCTCAATGTAGACCCCAATGTGCGGGCAATAAAGCAAAAGAGGAGGCATTTTGGGCCAGAAAAGGACGTTGTCATTGCCAAACAGGTAGAAGAGTTGTTAAAGGCAGGCCATATCCGTGAGATCGGTTTCCCTACATGGCTCTCGAATGTAGTTTTGGTGCCTAAAGCCGGGGATAAATGGAGAATGTGTGTGGATTTTAGGGATGTGAATAAAGCATGTCCCAAAGATTGTTATCCACTGCCTAGGATCGATCAGCTCGTAGATTCTACTGCCGAACATGAATTATTATGTCTTATGGATGCTTACCAAGGATATCATCAAATCCCTTTGGCACAAGAAGATCAATCAAAAGTGAGTTTTGTCACAGCAGGGGGAACCTTTTGTTATGTGGTAATGCCTTTCGGTTTGAAAAATGCTGGAGCTACTTATCAAAGGTTAATGGACAAAATGTTCAAAGAACAGGTTGGTCGGAATGTGGAAGTATATGTGGATGATGTCTTGATTAAGAGCCGAAAAGCCGAGGACTTGGTCAAGGATATGGAAGAGGTCTTCAGCACCTTAAGAAAGTTTGGTTTGAAATTAAATCCCGCAAAATGCACTTTTGGGATTCGTAGTGGCAAGTTTCTGGGATACATTGTCACAGAAAGAGGTGTTGAAGCCAACCCGGAGAAAATCTGGGCCATACAAGAAATGAACCCTCCAAGGACACTAAATGAGGTACAAAGGTTGGCAGGAAGAATAGCGGCACTGAGCCGATTTATATCCCGATCAGCTGATCGGAGCTTGCCTTTCTTCAAAGCATTAAGGCGGGGAGTTAAGTTCGAATGGAGTGACCAATGCCAAAAGGCCTTCGAGGATTTGGAAGACTATTTGGCTCAGTTGCCTTTGATGAATAAGCCTGAGCCTAGAGAAACACTTCTCATCTACTTATCGGTGGCCGAAGAAGTAATCAGCTCCGTGTTAATCAGAGAAAGGTCTGGACAACAGCAGCCCGTATATTATGTCAGCCGATCCCTGCAAGGAGATGAGCAACGATATCCCGAAATTGAAAAGTTGGCATTAGCTCTAGTCACTACAAAGAGAAGATTTCGGCCATACTTCCTGTCTCATCCTATCATGGTAATAACAAATACTCCTTTGGGTAGACTTTTATCCAAAGCCGAGATATCAGGGAGGATGGTAAAATGTGCCACTGAGCTGAGTGAGTTTGATATTACTTATCAACCCCGAACTACAATCAAAGCTCAAGCACTGTCAGATTTTCTAGTAGAAGTAACTCATACTCCGGAGGAAAAAGAGTGGAAATTGTTTGTAGATGGATCATCTACCCGATTGGGAAGTGGAGCAGGTGTCATACTCATTAGCCCCGAAGGGGAAGAAATTAGAGTTACCGTCTAGTTTGGGTTTCCTTCCTCAAACAATGAAGCTGAATTTGAAGCTATCATTTCAGGCTTCCGAATAGTATTGGACGCTGGAGCTAGGAGGATAAAAGCTTTTATGGATTCAATGCTGGTTGTTCATCAAGTGAATGGGGTGTATAAGGTGAAAGAAGAAAAGCTTAGGAAGTATGTGGAAAATGTGCGGGCGATGATGGCCCAATTTCAAGGGTGGAATTAACGCAAACACCAAGGGAAGAGAACACTCGTGCCGATGAATTAGCAAAATTGGCTAGTTCAGTACACGAATGGAAGAACAGGAATGTGCTCGTACAAGAGCTTTTGATCTCCCATATATCTCTCAATAGCATCATGAATCTGGAGCCATGTATTATATCCGATTGGCGAGAGCATATTATTAAATTTTTGAAGACAAAGATTATGCCTCCTGACCCAAAGGAAGCTGCTAGAGTCAAGAGAATGGGGAACCGATTTGTGTTGATAGAAGGCAAGTTGTTCAAGAAAGGATTTTCAATTCCTTTTTTACAGTGTGCCTCGAGGCAGGAAGGAGAGCATTTATTAAAGGAAATTCATGAAGGATGTTGCGGAAATCATTTGGGGACTAACATGTTGTATCAGAAATCCCTTCGAGCTAGATACTATTGGCCGACGATGAAGGAAGACGCCGAAGAAGTTGTGAAAAAAGTGCATTAATTGCCAAAAACATGCAAATTTATCCCATGTACCTGCGGAAGTCCTTAATAGCAGCATCATTTCCTGTCCTTTTGACCAGTGGGGAATGGATATTGTTGGATCATTTCCTCCCGCTACAGGGCAGAGAAAATTTCTCCTAGTAGCTGTTGAATACTTCACTAAATGGGTGGAAGCAGAACCCTTGGCTAAAATAACTGAGGAAGAAGTCATCAGATTTTTATGGAGAAACATAGTATGCCAGTTCGGAATACCTCGAAGAATAATTTCCGATAATGGAAGATAGTTTCAAGGAGGAAGAATCCAAGAGTGGTGTAAAGATATGAAAATTAAGCAAGTCTTTACTTCAGTAGCCTATCCCCAAGCAAATGGACAAGCAGAAGTGATTAATCGGATTTTATTGCACGGATCAAAACAAGACTAGACGGAGCTCGAGGGGAGTGGGTAAATGAATTACCCGATGTCTTATGGGCTTATAGAACGACTCCTCGGATATCTACAGGAGAGACTCCTTACAGTTTAGTATATGGATCCGAGGCCCTCATTCCAGTGGAAATTGGAATAGAATCTCTTCGGGTACAAAGCTATAATCCCGATCAGAACGAAGAAAAAAGAAAGTTGGAGTTAGATGGGATTACAGAGTTGAGAGAAAAAGCCATGGCTAAAATGGAATTATATAAAATAAGGGTGACTAATGCTTACAATCGGAGGGTTCGCCCGATGGCTTTTCAGGTGGGAGATCTAGTGCTGCGAAGAATCAATCCTGCGGGGGAAGTAAAGAAGTTAGCACCCAAGTGGGAAGGCCCCTATAAAATAAAAGGAGTGACCGGAAGAGGAGTCTATAGGCTGGAAGATCATGAAGATCGAGAACTGGTGAGACCTTGGAACGTTCATAATTTAAGAAATTTCGTGTAATATTTCAGTTATCATTGTTGTTCTCATATGTATTTCCTAATTAAATAAATTTCCTTTTATTAAGCAATGTTCGGTTTACTCGTTGGATCGGGATGTTTGATCAACATTTAAACTTAAAAATACAATCGTTTACTCGTGGGATCGGGATGTTTGGTCCACATTTAAACTTAAAAATACCATGTTATTGTGCTCGGGGTGTAAGTAATCCTTAGAGCATACAACGCAGCGGAATAAAAATTTGGATTACTAGACACCGGATCTATACATAGGGATTCATATCGGATAAAGGAATACGAAGGTCTCACCCTTGTAGCGTGTTTGAGCAGATTCCACGGAGCAGCACCACGTCCAACGCCTCCTCGGAGTCACTAGCAAAACTTAACAAGTTTTGCCTCAACGGTATCCACACGATCAAATCGGGTGAAGGGAAAGTTGCTAGACAAGTTCTTAAACCAATACACGAAGCACACTCGATTCACAATCGAATGATGGCACAATACCACCAAGAACCACACGGCTATGATAGAAGCCGAGAGTTCAAGTTGGTGCGGCCGAGAGCTTCTAAGATTTTAGGTTGAATGATTGAATTGTGTTAATCTCATTAATCACCATGCAATCCCATTATATATGATTTAATTAAAGACTTTCATAAAGCCTCGTGGGCTTAAGCCCATTATTTAATTTAATCCTTATGATTATTAATTAATACTCCTCTTAATTATTTAATTCATCCCATGAATTTAATTTCCCTTCTCGATTTAATCTTTTGTGCGACCCGATAGGATCTTGTAATGTTGGCAGTGACATAAAATCTCATTTTACGTTACAAGCAAAGAGCGGTGTCTAGCAACACATCAAGGCTACCCAAATTACAAGAATGTCAATGACTCGACATAACCTTTAGAACTTGTGATAATATTAACCATGTAACTTAATCCCTTTGTCCTTTGTGTTTAG